>CAJTBH020000097.1:0-11816 GCA_910574055.2 Azolla filiculoides
TTGTAAAAATATTCCGGGTACCTCAACAAAGATTTCCCCTGAATTCCCCAATTTAGTCACAAGTAATTCTTACTATTTGTGGTTTAGTCACATTAGGAACTGGTTCATGAGTTTTGCCCATTTCATAAATGTTATGGATATGAGATCAGTTATGAATTAGTCATCAACATCTCCATGGATAGGAACTATCAGTTACTATTCCCAACCCTGATTCTTTCCTTGGCTCTTTCGTAATCTTAACACTATGGACAGCCAGACACAGACTCCTTTGTAAATTTCCGGACCTGTCTACTTTACATAACTGACAGCTGATCGTCATCTATCCCCAATTCCTAATTCAATTCATTCCAACTGGAGATTTAATTGTTGCTGGTTGCCTTGATGAGACACATTTCTTCGATTCATTCCAGCATCCAATAGTCAGCCTAACTTCTGGTACAACTGCTGATAAATAACATCCAGCCACACGGGAATCACAGGTTTACCTTCATCCCAAAATGTGATCGCTCCGCTCGCCGTAGGCATCGCTACCTTGGCAACTTCTTTGCTAACTGCTGATAAATAACATCTAACCACAAGGGAATCACAGGCTTACCTTCATCTAGAGATGCGATCACTCTTTTCCTATCAAATTCTACCAAAGAAAGTGAATCATCCTGTGATAACAACAACATAAACCGCTTCCCCTTACCGGAAATAAAAAACTCCGGTTCTTGTTCCTTCAGTTGTTTCAGAGTTTCACAGGCAATATCAAAGCTAATCCCCGTAGACAGCCAATATACCATAGCTGCCAACTCCACCAAATTAGACCTGGAGTAATAAATACTGCCTCCCGTTCCCGTATCACTAATTACAGGTACAACAATCCCCTTCTCTCGCCAATACTGAATCTGGCGAAGGGTACAACCTGTCAATTGAGCCGCTTCCTTACTTGTGAAAAAAGTTTCTTGCATAAAAAACTATTTTACAGAAAGCGGCTACCATACATATATGGTACTATTATATATATATCTACTGAGTATAAGACAAATTACCGTTCAGTGTCGTCTACTAGCCAGTGAATCTACCCGTCAACAGCTATGGCAGTTGATGGCAGAGAAAAACACACCATTAATTAACGAGTTACTGATGCAAATTGGTAAACATCCAGAAATTGAAACATAGCGACAAAAAGGTAAACATCCCACAGGTATTGTTAAAGAACTGTGCGAACGTTGGAAAAGTGATCCGCGCTTCATGGGACAACCTGCAAGGTTTTACACCAGCACCACAGCATCAGTGAACTATATTTATAAATCCTGGGTTACCCTGATAAAGCGTTATCAATCCCAATTGGATGGTAAATTGCGCTGGTTAGAAATGCTCAATAGTGATGCTGAATGAGTAGAACAAAGTGGAGTTTCTTTAGATGCTCTTCGTGCTAAATATGCTGAAATCTTGGCTCAATTTGCACCACAAGAAACTAACGGAGATACACCCACTAAAGGTAGAAAGTCTAAAAAGGGGAAAAAATCTCAAAACCTACATAGCGAAATAAATTTATCAAAATACTTATTTGATACCTACAACAATACAGAAGATCATATAACTCGTTGTGCTATTAGTTATTTACTTAAAACTAGCTGTAAAATTAACGACAAACAAGGAAAACCTGAAAAATTTGGTCAACGTCGCCGTAAATTAGAAATCCAAATTCAACGCCTCACAGAAAAACTAGCAGCTAGAATACCCAAAGGACGGGATTTAACCGATACTCAATAGATAGAAACCCTGATTACTGGTACTCAGACTGTTCCATAAAATGAACCCGAGGCGAAATTATGGCAAAACTATCTTTTAAGAAAATCCAGTCAAGTGCCTTTTCCAGTAGCTTACGAAACCAATGAAGATATGACTTGGCTGAAAAATCAATTCGGGCGCATCTGTGTAAAATTTAATGGTTTAAGTGAGCATACATTTCAAATTTATTGTGATTTTCGACAACTCCACTGGTTTCAACGCTTCCTAGAAGACCAAGAAACCAAGAGAAGTAGTAAAAATCAACATTCTAGTGCCTTATTTACCTTAGGAACTGGTCGTATAGCTTGGCAAGAAGGAGAAGGTAACGGAGAACCCTGGAATGTTCATCATGTAATCCTTAGATACTCGTATATAGACACAGGAAGGAACAAATTTAGTGAGGGAAGAGAAATGAGAATAAATCGCCAAAATTATCACCCAGACTAAAGCTAAAGGTGAGTTAAATGATAAACAACAAGCTCATCTCAAACGTAAAAACTCCTCTCCAGCTAGAATCAATAGTCCCTTTCCTCGTCCTAATCAACCTTTGTATAAATAAATGACAATCTCATATTCTAGTTAGTATGAGTTTGGGTTTACAAAACCCTGCCACAATTGCAGTTGTAGATGGTACTACGGGCAATGTTTTGACATATCACAATATCAAACAACTACTTGGTGAAAATTACAAATTACTCAACAGACAGGAACAAGAAAAATACCTGTTATCCCACCAACGCCATATAGCTCAAAGAATGGCTGTACCAAATGACTTTGGAGATTCAGAGTTAGGGGAATCTATAGGTAAATTACTAGCAAAAGAAATTATTGCGATCGCCCAAACATACAAAGCTGGCAGCATTGTTCTACCAAAATTAGGCGATATGCGAGAGCAAATTCAGGCTTAAATTTAACCCAAAGCCGAACAAAAATCAGATATAATTGAAGTTCAACAAAAGTATGCCAAGCAAGATGGAAATAGTAGACCTATTGCAAAATTGTTTCTGTGGTATGATAGAGGGTTTTAGATTTTATGTATTTTTGGTGTTCTTTACGATCGCTAATTTAAATATAACCCTGTAACTCTAACTTTTGGCTAGAACAAAGACAAATCACTATTATAGCATAAAATTAATTCTGCAAGAGGTCTAGTAGTGTTGATCAATGGAGCTACGGTAGATTAATTGCCAATATTCAAAGTCAGGCAAATAAAGCAGGAATCCCTATAGAGGAGGGAAAACAACCAACTCGAGCGAGTCCACAGGAGAAAGCCAAAGAATTAGCGATAAACGCCTATCAATCCCGAAAAGCCTGATTGAAAAAACACCGAACCTTGATAATAGAATAGGAATTAACAATAGCGCCGCAGTTCATTATTTGTTATAAACCTCTGTCCTGTGATAAATGCAGGTTAGGTTGACTGTTGTGAGACAGTCGTGCTTTCTGACCCTGGTAGCTGCCCACCTGATTCCTGTTTACTGGGAACAGGAATCAGGTGCGTCCCCAGTAATAGATGTGCGGGTTTAGCGCAGTGGTGGCTACCGAATCACCTCCCAGTAAGGAGGAATCCACCTTAATTATTTATTTTTGGCAAACCATTAAGTGAGGTCTATTTCTCTGGGGGTTTGCCAAAAGTCTAAATCCTTTGTCTAGTCTGTATTTTAGATGTTGAGATGCTTTGATAATCCTCCCTTAAAAGGGAAATTGAGAGCAAATTTACGACATTCGCCAAAATTGCTTTTAGAAGTGTCTCTGCATAAGGGTTTAGTCGGGCGTAGTTTCAACACCCCTCCCGGAGTGGGGCGTGTTGAAAGCTGGCATAATATTTTTCCATTGTGTTTCAAAGCCTAATGAATTAAAATTGTGTTTTAAAATTAAGGTGGGTTGAAAGGAGTTCTGTGATCGGACACAGTATCAGATGTGTATACTACGTTGAGCAGAAATTTAAGGACAATTAATCTGTCAACACTAGTTGAAAGAAAAAAATAAGTCAAAGTGACAATTAATTTGGCAACGCAGGCAGCATTTTGGCAATACGGACATTAATTTTTCAATGCGGTCAAATAATTAATTTGGCACTCGACATTTTCAATGGAGAATAGGAGATTTGAACCCCTGACCTCTGCGGTGTGATCGCAGCACTCTACCAACTGCTAAACCCTTATATTTAAAGGTTTCCTGGCTGTCTTAATGATGCCTTTAGGACATCACTAGGACAAATGAGAGAAATCAAGCCAGTTAACAATAATGGCTCTATTCAGCTTAAGTTTAGTTTTGGCGGTAAGAGATACAGTTTTAACCCAGTCCCAGGCGGTCACTATGATGATAAAAGGGACATGGCAACAGCTAAGGCGATCGCTACACAGATACAGAATGATATCTTAGCTGGACACTTTGACCCTACCTTAAATCGCTACAGGTTAGAACCCAAAGCAGCCACTAAGGCACAGCCTAAGACCTTACTAGAACTCTGGGATGCTTGGGTAGACTACCTAGACCTTCCGCCAGCTACTCAAGCCAATCATCACAAATGGTTTAGACGGATGATAGCCAAAGCTAACCCAGGATTAAGCAATACTAACTGGTTAACTCACTCCAATATTTCACCTAGAACCTACAAATAACGCTTTAGCCTGATTATGGCTTGTGGTAAATGGGCAGTGGGTAAGGGCTGGCTAGAGGTTAACCCCTATGAGGGTCTGAAACCCAAGAAAGACAATCCCAAGGAAATCAAGCCATTTACCCAGGAAGAAATAAGAGCAATACTAGCTGGCTTTGATGAAGTAGCCCCGCACTATAGCCCCTTTGTGAGATTCTTAATGGCTACTGGTGTTAGGACATCTGAGGCGATCGGGTTACTGTGGGGTCATGTAGACTTCCAAAGGTCAGAAATAGTAATCAAGGAAAGCTTACCTAAAGACCTAACGGGTAATGGCTACCGCAGAGTTAGGAAGGAAACTAAAACAGGTAATATCAGGTATTTACCAATGTCCTTAGAGTTACAGGCACTCTTATTATTTCTTAGACCAGCCAAGGTTAACCCCGATAGCCTAGTTTTCACTACCCCTCAAGGCTGTGTTATAGATGCTGATAACTTTAGGTGTAGGCAATGGGCTAAGGTGCTTAAAGCTCAGAGCATACCATATAGGAAGCCTTACACCACTAGACACACAATGGCTAGTCATGCCATAGAGCAAGGTGTACCTATGACTGGTGTAGCTTACTTGTTAGGGCATACTGACACATCAATGGTAACTAAACACTACGGTCACATGGTTAATAGACCCACCTTACCTGCCATACCCATAGGCTAAAATACAACCATCGAATATCCGTAACACTCTTGGAAAATCCAAGAGTGTTTGTTTGTAGGGTATATCAAGAAAATACACAAAGCTTGTGCGTTCTTTAAGTTACATACTAAATAACCTAATATCACAATTATAGTCAATGACTGCATTGACTATAATGAATGTATCGACTTAAAAGGCTAAATGAAAAATATCACGGTAAGGCTAACAGATGAGGAGTACCAACGGCTACTTAAAGCCCAGTTGGATTACAGCCAGTCAGTTGGTCAGCAGGTATCCCTCAATACCTACATAAAGACAAAAATACTACCCGCAGAGTAACACTCTGAGATTTCGGATAAGTCTTAAGACTTACCGAGATACCGTAAATAATAAGCGCTCTCTGAGTACCAATCAGTAAAGCGCTAGGAATCCCTTAGTAACGTGAAAACCAAAGCAAACTTCATCATGTCTTAATAATACCACAGTTGATTCAGGCGTAAAATTAGCGGCTACAAACCGCCTTGATATCCCCGTTCAAGATTTCTATCTGAAGAAAATAGTTAAAGCCATGAACTTGGCTGGCATCCCTTGGGACGGTACTGTAAATCAGATTGATATCTTTTGTCTTAAAGATTCTCGCCGTGAGTGGAGACGACTGAACCCAAATAATAGAACTAAAAACGTAGTTTATATCCGCTATATCTACTAACAGCAATAACGCAGCCCTGAGCATAAGAAAGCACTAGAGGCGATCGCTCAGGACTTACTCGGAAGTTCTAACGTTAGCCTACTCATGAGAAACATAGCAGAGGGTAGGTTAACCGTTACTGGTCAAATGAATCCCGTAGTAGTGCTGAGGCATGATCTACTAGCACTAAAGCTACAACTAGAGGAGACTATCAAGAATAGTAATGCAGTCTTAGGGGTTTGACGGGTTCAATAAATCGACGCATACAAGACCGAAACCATTATATAGTAAGCCTTTGACTGGTTCAAACTCACGCTTTATAAATCACCAGAGGTTAATATGACTGAAGCATACAAGGCTAAGAGGCAGGTTATTCAAGTAGCTGGTAAAGAAGTAGAAGTATTTCAAATACCTAACGGTGAGTTTCCGTACAGTATTACATCAGTTGCGTCTTTGATAGGTAAAGGGAAAACAGACGCTTTCTACTTATTTGACTCCAAAGCGGCTAAAACTTTAATGGGTGAGGGTTATACACGTACAAGTGACACGTACAAGGTTGAGAGAACTAGAGTCTCTGCAATAACTGACTTAGAGGCTAATGCTTACATTACCTGGAAGGCTCAAAGAGGAGATAAGGAAGCGATCACCCTGTTAGGTGCTGGCTTCATTGAGATGCTTCACCGTCGAGCTTGTAATGCTTTCGAGGTTAAGGTCGTGGAAGATGCCCACGAAGAACGTACACGGTTAAACTTTGAACGCATACAAGATGCGATCGCTTGCCAAGTGGCGATAGAACAGCATAGAGCTAACCCAGGTTTGTACACGTCAGCCAAAGCCAAGCTAGACGCTACATTAGGGGCAATGTCACATGAGGAATACGAAGAGTATTGTAGGCAAGAAACAGCCAGAAGACAAGCAAGAAACGAACAGCTACACCAAAAAGCTATCGAAGCTTGGGACAGCCACATCAATAATCCTAGCTATCTGTAGGATGCTAGATGGTATTTGGGAGGGTTTAAACCTTCCCAGCGCCCATAAAGACTCATCAAGATTTCTCTTTACGCTTCCTAGTTAGATTATGCTCCTTACAAAGTAATCTTAATACTGCGTGTGGTTGATGATATTTCTGCCAAGCTTCCCCATACGCACTATCAGATTCTCGAAATCTTTTAGTGTATATTGTTCCTACAGCTTCCTCAAACTCTGTAGGTATGTCATCTTGTTCTTGCTCAAAAGAACTCACAAGTTCTTTAAATGATGGGTGTTGATGATCAACCTGTATATCTTTATTAGAAGTGCAACCTGGATGATCGCAACTCTGACTAGACTTTCTATGCACAAACCGATAATCGGTAATCTGCTGTTGAACCGCTTCCCTGTAAGCAGATTCCCTCCGTTTTTCTATTAATCTAGTCATATCAGATTTGCATTTTTCATAACTAAAATCATCATCTTCTGGGTTGTTTTCTCTAACAACCCAAAGACAGTTATAGTCTGTACGCTGACCTGACGGTCTAACTTCAATCTGCTTTACCCCTGCACCTATTTTATTATCAGCATCAGGGTGTAATAGTAATAAATCAAATGCTACGGCTAACTCTTGCCCTTCTAAAACTCTTTCACCCTTCTCAAGTATTGATCTAATATATTCATCACGTTCTGTTAGGGTTTTAAAGTAAATACCGCCAAGTTCTGAGGGTTTTGCTACCATAATCATCAGGTTAACTCCATAACCGTTAGATTACCCAGGTAGCTATAACGGGTTAGCATACTTGGTCAATCAAGACTACGACTAGAGGTTGGAAATAATAGAGTGATGTGCCAGATAATACTGCATCTTATGTAAGTATTCTTCTTAGTGATGCTCTGAGTACTATAGAAAATAGCCTGAGCCTGATAATCTAACGCACCCGAATGGGCATCTACTTGTCTTTGTAGCTGGTCAACTTTGACGGATAGTTGCTCTATTAGCCGTCTTAGCTCGGCTACCTCATTAACTCTACCCGCTACCCAGTCCTTCAGAACTTCACGAGCCATAGGCGCTATCTGGACACCTCGACTCTCAGCGATCGCCTCAAGCTCATCGTAGGTGTCCATGTCTAGCCGGATCATGATCTGTTTACTTTTGTTAGCTATAGTACCCGTTATGGGTCTTACTGTACCTATGACCAGCCTACACCACTGACTAAGATTGAACTACTTCCCACATTTCCCTAGTCTCGTCTGTAGGTTGCCATTTTAGCTCGTCTGGATCTCTCTTAGCAGTCGATTGGGATGCTTTAGTAGGCTTGATATTAGCTAAGGTGTCTGATAAGGCTCTCTTAAGATTGTCTCTACCCTCATCATTCTTAGCGGGGGTAGACAGTGATATATGTTCAGGGAATAGCCTATCTACTAAAGCATCCCTAGTTAATACTAATGGCTTCTCTTCAGTAGCACACACACCTTGGTATACCTGTTTGATATGTAAAGCTTCTGATTGGTTTACCAGTAGATAATCCCCTGCTTCCCTAACTAATGCGCTAATCGGTGTCCTGGTTTTCTCAGCCTCAGCCTCTAACCACTGGTAAGTTTCTAAATCAAACCGAATACCCGCTTGTTTAAGTTTAGCCATCCCTAAATGCCTCGACTTTAACCTCACTTTGTCAACTCAAAGTTGACCAAATCCCTATAAAACAGGGACTATTGATGGCTCGGATTATTAAAAATGGCAGAATAACCAAGTTTGACCCATTGAAATATCCTAGAGGTCAAAGAGGGCGTTTCGCAGATAAACCGGATGAGCCTAGTGTAACTGGTAGGCGTTCTAGCAAGACTGGAGGAGTAGCCAAAACAGATGTTAGAGGGTTAACTCAGAAACAGCAAGCGAGACTTGAGATATACCGATCGCTGACCCCTGAACAACGTAGACGGTTACAGCTTCTAGCCTCACTCAACCCAGAACAAAGGAAAAGGCTACAGGAGGTTATTGCAGGGAAGCAAAAGAAGGCTTTAGAGGTTAACCAGGAACAACCCCAAGTTACTAAACCCGTAACTACTCAGGCTCTACAAGGTAAGCCAGATAAGCCAAAGAAAGCTAAACGATCTACCCCTAGCGATCGCCTGTCTGCTAACCCAGATCACTTAACCATCAAGGGTAATAAGTTGGTCATGTGGGAAGGCAAGCCAGAACTTGGTAAGGCTCAAGGGGGCTTTAACACTAGGACAGTTAAAAACTTTGAGTACGCGGTAGAGGTTAACGGGCAACGTGTTGTACTCAACCGTCAGACTAAGATGCACGAGTATCTTGGTGATCGTATTTATGGGATGCCATCACTTAACACTAGATTGGCTAGTATGACCCCTACACAGTTAGCCGATGGGTTAGCTAAGTATATGACTAGGGTAGACGCTAAGGATACTACTGTGCCTGATTGGTTGCCTACGTTTCACGGCAAGGTAGATAAAAGCCTACTAAAAAACGGCTATGGCAAGATGCAACAACACCATATTCACCAGTGGGCTAGGATACCCTTAGAGAACATTGTTAAAGATTATGAGTCCGGCAAGATAAGCTTAGATGAGGCTAAGGCACGAACTAAAGCGATCCTAAGCAGGGAGTCTAAGAAGACTAAATCCGGCAAGCTTGTAGAAGATTGGGTATTAACCCCAGCCGATAAAGATCAACGGGCATTTGTGGTACTACCTGGGGGTTTACATGATATCTCTAACAAACCGATGTAGTATGCCAATCACCCTAAAGGGATTGATGTAGATGCCTCAGACTTCAAACTAAGATCATATAGATTACCTCAGTATGGTGACTCAGGTAGAGACTCGCACTCTAACGTATTTAGACCAGGGTCATGCTTAGAAATATACCGTAGAGAATCCTATGTACTACTAGGGGAACTCAACAGGCGAATAAGTAGAGGTGAGTTGTCACCTCAAGAGGCTCAAACCATCTTCATGCAAGGTTTAGCCAAGGTAGACAAGGCTAATCAATATAGGTCAAAATATAGTAATAACCAGGAAGGTTAAAAGCATGACCACTACAGATTATAAGTTAGATTTAACACCTACTGATGGCTCGGCTATCCAAATACTGGAAAATGATGTGGTAGAAGTCCGGGCATTAGATGATGATGATTATATGGAAGCTGAGGTGTTTGAGGTTACAACAGCCTCTGGTGAAACCTATGAGGTAGATTATGTAGAGTCGCCTGAGTCTACTCGTACTTTTTTATGGCAAGCCATTGACCCTGATTAGTGATTATATTAGCCATAACTTTAGGCTGACCTAATACCAACTATTTAAAGACCTGAGATAAATCTTGGGTCTTTTGGTTTGTAACCAGCTAATAACCTGTGGCGATCGTAGCTACGTTAAATGTTGGTAATATCCTCTAGCAAAGTGTCCTAAAGTGTCTTAAGCTTAGGACAGCATTAGGACAGTTAGGACAGGTTTTTAGAGCCTAAAAGGCGAAGCCTTATGGAGAATAGGAGATTTGAACCCCTGACCTCTGCGGTGCGATCGCAGCACTCTACCAACTGAGCTAATTCCCCGTGCGAGTCTGGAGCGACAAACCCCGACACCGATATAATAATATATTATTATCACCTTAAGCGATATCATATCATAGTATATTAACATTTTAGGCGTTGCAAAACACAAACAAATATGAATTGGTGGTACTTTATCTGACCTTCGCTGGTATTTGCGGTGATGAGAGCGATTGCTAAATTTGCCGCAAAGATCTTTGTGATTCGGCAAAGCCTTTATTTTTAGTTTTAAACGGAGAGGGAGGGATTCGAACCCTCGTATACATTTCTGCATAACAGACTTTCCAGGTCTGCGCCTTCAACCACTCGGCCACCTCTCCAGGTGCCATGAATTTCAATAATAAAACGAAACTGCAAAAAATGCAAATGTTAAACAAGATATTTCTACAATGAATTTAAAATTCTACATTCTCAAGCAAAAATTAAGATGGTTCAGACTCACACAATCAGAGTTCGCGATCGCGCTACTGGTGTATCATACACCTTACAAGTTCCAGAAGACCGCTATATCCTGCATACAGCCGAACATAATGGTGTGGATCTGCCATTCTCCTGCCGTAATGGGGCTTGTACCACTTGCGCTGTCAGGGTCCTGTCAGGAGAAATTTACCAACCAGAAGCCATTGGACTATCGCCAGAGTTGCGCCGTCAGGGTTACGCCTTGTTATGTGTGAGTTATGCTCGTTCTGACTTGGAAGTAGAGACACAAGACGAAGATGAAGTTTATGAACTCCAGTTTGGGCGCTTTTTTGGTAAGGGCAAAGTCAAAGCGGGTTTACCCTTAGATGAAGATTAGAGGCAAAAAATGAATATTGTGGCAGGGTGCAGATGCTTACAAAATAATATTGCTATTATACAAGTGTCCGTAAGCGTCTTGGGGCGAAAAATAGCAATATTATGCTGTTTGTTGTTATTGGTGAGTTGTCAAGCCAAAAATCAATCAACAAATATTCTCACTGAAGTGAAAATAGCGCGGGTTGTCAGTGGACAAACCTTAGAAGTGGTAGGGATGGCAGAACAACCAAATTGGATTTCCCAAGTGCGTTTAATTGGTGTGGATGCACCAGATTCGCGTCAGTTACCTTGGGGTGATGATGCTAAAGAAATGTTAGAAAAATTGATTGATAGCCCCCAAAAATCTATCAAATTAGAATTTGACCTAGAAGCTAAAGACAAATTTGGGCGCACATTGGCTTATGCGTGGAAAGATCAGGTATTTTTGAATGAACAAGTCCTCAAACAAGGGTATGCTCTATTTGTAGCGCGATCGCCTAACCACAAATACGATAATCGCCTAGAAAATGCCCAACAATGGGCTAGACTCATGGGTAAAGGCATCTGGAATCCAGAAAAACCCATGCGTTTGACTCCTGGTGAGTTTCGTCGTATGTATAGGTGATTGGGGAGTAGATATTGGGAGAGATGATGGAGATGAGGGAGATGGGGAAGTAATTTTCCTAATGACTAATGACTAATGACTAATGACTAATGACTAATGACTAATGACTAATGAC
>CAJTBH020000099.1:0-20961 GCA_910574055.2 Azolla filiculoides
ATTTTATGTATCCTATCCTTCCAACATTCCTTTTCTACTCCCCTTTACATTTACTGTATCAATAGCCTCTCAACCAATATTTAACTCTATCTATCGTGATAACCATAATTAGACCATGAATATTTCATTGATTGGATAGCTCAAATGTTTTTGTGAGTAAGTATTAATTCATGTTAGTACTTATAAGCTAAATGAATAATGAAATTAATATCTAGCAGTCAGCTTTTCAAAACTAGACCTATTGCAAAATTGTTTCTGTGGTATGATAGAGACTTTTGGATTGTCTTTATATATTTTTTTTGCTGTTCTTTGCGCTCGCTAATTCAAATATAACCGTGTAACTCTAAACTTTTGGCTAAAAGAAAGACAAGCCCTATTATAACATAAAATTAATTCTGCAAGAGGTCTACTTTTGTCTAAGAAGATACTAGAATTTAAGGATTTCCTCATTTATCTTATCTATATTATCTATTCCGTATGATTGTGTAAAACAACTTAATAAATAAATGGTTTGAACCCCTATCATAGATTGTCTAATTTAGGTTAGTATGATCCATCGAAGAGAGCAGTCAGGATTGTCCTCTGATCAAAAAATGCGTCTCGAAATAAAAATATCCCAAAGACTCATTTAAGTGGACTTTAGCTAAATTTTCTACTCCAGATAATTTCTAACCGAAATCCTGTTCTTCGCAGATACACATATAGAGCCTTGAATAAGCTACTGTTTACAGGTAAATCTTTGCAACTGATGTCTTTTATCCTACCCTTATTAGTCTGGTGGGGATATAAGGAAGTGCAAAACCAATTATTACATCCACAAGCTGTGTTAGTTTTGGGTGGTTCTACTAGACGTTTAGAAAGGGAGAAGTTTACAGCCAATTTTGCTAATAAGCATCCAAATATACCAATATGGATTAGTGGTGGCAGTCCACCTAGATATACAAAAGAAGTATTTACCAAATCTGGAGTTGATCCCAGACGATTACATTTAGATTATGAAGCTGTAGATACACTGACTAATTTTACTACGTTGGTAGATGATTTGCAAGCACGCGGCATTAAAAGCGTTTATTTAATTACTTCTGATTTTCATATGCGCCGTGCTTGTGTGATTGGCGAGATTGTTTTAGGGAGTCGAGGTATTGAGTTCAAAGCCATATCAGTGCCCTCTGAACAAGGATCAGAACCAATTGAAAAATCTATCCGTGATGGAGCTAGAGCTATTTTGTGGGTAGCAACTGGTTACACAGGAGCCCAGAAGGCTAAAAAGAACCATTAAAACTAGGTTGCAGAAAAAAATATATAGTCCTGGCTATTACCACCTATAACTGATAACTGATACCCAATATCCCCACAATTTGATACCCTAGCTTAAACAGATTTGAGAAAAGTGAAAGCGTGGAAATTCAACTTGGGCGGGGAAAAGTGGCTCGCCGAGCCTATGGTATTGATGAAATTGCTTTAGTCCCTGGTCAAAGAACACTCGACCCCAGTTTAGCGGACACTAAATGGAAAATTGGCAATATTGAGCGGGAAATCCCCATTATTGCTAGTGCGATGGATGGTGTTGTTGATATAGGGATGGCTGTGCGTTTATCCCAATTAGGAGCATTAGGAGTTCTCAATTTAGAGGGTATCCAAACTCGCTATGCTGATCCAGAACCGATTCTAGATCGGATTGCTGCTGTGGGAAAAGATGAATTTGTGTCGTTGATGCAAGAACTCTATGCCGAACCAATAAAGCCGGAATTAATTGAAAAACGTATTCAGGAAATTAAACAATTAGGCGGCATTGCGGCTGTGAGTGCGACTCCAGTAGGTGCTAGTAAATTTGGTGAATTTGTAGCTAAAGCTGGGGCGGATTTATTTTTTATCCAAGCGACAGTAGTTTCTACAGCCCACCTCTCACCAGACTCCATTATCCCTCTCGACTTGGCAGAATTTTGCCGTTCTATGCCTATCCCAGTCATATTGGGCAACTGTGTGACTTATGAAGTTACTTTGGATTTGTTCAAAGCAGGAGCGGCTGCGGTATTAGTGGGAATTGGGCCTGGTGCTGCTTGTACTTCCCGTGGGGTATTGGCTGTTGGTGTACCTCAAGCAACTGCAATCGCAGATTGTGCCGCAGCAAGAGATGATTACTATCGCGACACTGGTAACTATATCCCTATTATTGCCGATGGCGGTTTAATCACTGGTGGAGATATTTGTAAATGTATCGCCTGTGGTGCTGATGGAGTAATGATTGGTTCTCCCTTTGCTAGAGCCGCTGAAGCCCCAGGAAGGGGTTATCATTGGGGTATGGCAACTCCTAGTCCAGTACTGCCCCGTGGTACTCGCATTCGCGTTGGTACCACAGGTACTCTAGAGCAAATACTCACAGGGCCAGCCGGACTAGATGATGGTACTCATAATCTTCTAGGAGCATTAAAAACCAGCATGGGTACATTAGGAGCAAAAAATATCAAAGAAATGCAGCAAGTTCACGTTGTAATTGCTCCTTCCCTATTAACCGAAGGCAAAGTTTACCAAAAAGCCCAACAATTGGGTATGGGTAAATAAAAGGTCTGGGATTTAGGGTGTAGGAAAGAATAATATATTACTTCCTACGTCTTGCCTCTTGCCTTTTGTCTACTGCCACTGACAACTGAGCAATGGAAGCAATGAAAAATTTTTCCAGTAGCCTGAACAATCACTGGAAAAATTCCAGATGTCGCCTACAATAGAGATAGCGGAGACGCATGTTTCCGTTCACTCCTCACACCACACTCCGCCCGGACTACTGTTCGGGCGGTTCCTTATGATTAGGCATAAATGCTGTGGCTTCTTTGCAAATGTACATCCTTCACTCCCTAGCTGATGTTTTTGCTATGGTAGAATTTTCACGAAACTGATAAATATAATAGTCAAAGGTTTTTAGGAATGTCAGCAGCTGCAAGTGTGACGGATGATTTGTTTGAACAAGAAGTAATCGAAAGCCCATTACCGGTTTTAGTTGACTTTTGGGCACCCTGGTGTGGTCCTTGCCGCATGGTAGCTCCTGTTGTCGAGGAAATCGCTGCTCAGTATGAAGGTCAACTCAAGGTCGTGAAAGTTAATACTGATGAGAATCCTCAAGTTGCTGGTAAGTATGGTATACGCAGCATTCCCACATTAATGATTTTTAAAGGTGGACAAAAAGTGGATATGGTTGTCGGTGCTGTTCCCAAAAGCACATTATCTACCACTTTGGAAAAGTATCTTTAAACCTCAATCGACCGCAAAATTTCATTGATTTGTCCATCGCCTAAAGTTCTTAGGTGAATAATTGTAAATTAGTTTCAGAGGCGTAACCTTTGCGTCTCTTGAAAATGCTTTACACAAGAATGCGATATGGCAAAGCTTAAGGATGTATCTTTTGCCAGGGGTACATCCCTGTTTTTTCTTTACTAGTTAAGTTGCAGAAAAGAGCCAAAAATTTCCCAATCAGCAATCAGTCAGCCTGATGAGATAAGTTTGTGATTTACTGGAGTTTAGATAAAATATAATGCCATTGTTGTGGCAGTTCACATGACCTCTGAAGCTTCGTTTGAAATACTAGAATCTCTCCAAGCTGATATTGCTGAACTAATAGATCGTTTACCGACCTTAAAACATCGGCAATTTATCCAGCAGGCACTTGCTACTGTAGTGCGTTTGGCTGATAGTAAAGTTGAGCGTCTTGATTGGAAAATAGTATCTGCTGCTCTAGCAGATATGGAAAGAGGTTTCCAACTCTTTCATGGCTACCGACACATTCGCAAAGTCACTATATTTGGTTCTGCTCGTTTAGCCTCAGAAACCCCTGAATACGAAATGGCAGTTCAATTTGCACGTGCCGTTTGTCAATTAGGATTTATGGTGATTACAGGCGGTGGTGGTGGAATTATGCACGCGGGTCAAGAAGGCGCAGGCAGAGATAATTCTTTTGGTTTAAATATTCAGTTGCCGTTTGAGCAAGAGGCAAATCCAATCATTGATGGTGATCCCAAATTAATTCACTTTAAATATTTCTTTACCCGCAAACTTTTTCTCCTCAAAGAAAGTGATGCAGTAGCTTTATTTCCCGGTGGTTTTGGGACTCAGGATGAAGCTTTTGAGTGTATGACATTAAGCCAAACAGGCAAATTTGGCCCAATTCCTTTGGTTTTAATTGATTCTCCTGGTGGTGATTACTGGCATTCTTGGAGTCAATATATTGATCAGCAATTGGTGACAAAAGGTCTTGTGAGTCCAGAGGATCCCAATTTGTACACAGTCACAGATAACCTCGAAGTGGCTTGCAATGCTATTACCAATTTTTATCAGGGTTATCACTCTAGCCGCTATGTAGGGGATCAATTAGTGATCCGTCTCAGACAACAGTTATCAGATGCAGAGGTGGAACTGCTAAATGTTAACTTCAGTGACATTCTCGTCAAAGGCAGAATTGAGAAAAGCCAAGTATTACCTCAAGAAGGTCTAGATGAAACATCTAGTCTACCCCGTCTGCTTTTATACTTTAATCAGCGTGACCTGGGACGTTTGTATCAGATGATTGGAGTAATTAACCAATTAGTTATTCCTTCTCCAGAGGAAATAGCACATCCAGAAAGGAAGTAAGCGTTATTAGCTTTGCTGTTCCAATTCACAATTGCTGTTTTTCCTGGCTTACCAAATAAGCTATATGTATCTCTAGTACAGTATGGCATAAATAGAGCAACCATTTACAATAGACGAAAAGCCTACTCCATAAGATTTTTGACTTTTGATTTTTGACTTTTGCTTGCGGTACTAGCGGGATGCTAATGTGAACAACCGAACAGAATACAGCGTGTTGCAGGTCAATGAAGGACAAAATGTTGCTGTATAATTTCCTCATCCCGCATCTGTGCAGAACTCCAATGGAGAAGCTTGGTATAAGCCATAAATCCTTCTCCTATTCACATAGTCTGCCTTACACCCGCTGCCTTGATGATAAGTCTTTAATTGAACAAGACATTATTTCCTGTTACTGTCCCTAAGTGTTTAAATATTAACCCAGTAATAATAAATATATCTATGCCAAATCAGGTATTATAAAAGGCATAAATATTTATATCTTCAGAATAAATGCTGCCCTTATAAAAACCAATACATATTATCTGCTAAATAGGGCTTGCTGCTAGTTATTTTTAACCAATACTCAATATTTAATCAATATTTTTGATTAATCAAGCGTAATATAAATAACTTTATAATACATAAAAAATTTTCTTGAGAGAGAGTCATACTTTTACAGTTTTTGTTTGTCTACTCCTGGTTTATCCTTATAGGTGCAAGATATGAGATGAACTACAATGACTGAACTTGGCCTGCTAATGACGGGCGTGTTAAGCACCACACAACCAACTTTGCCCCATTTGCCGGAGCATCGACCATTCCCTAGAGAAAATGGCGTGCAGAAGTCAACAAATAGTCAGTTATCTCTATTAAATTCTACTTCTCAAATTACACCACCTGAATTCATGAAAACAGATGGCAGAGAAGAAGCTAATATTTCAACACTGGCAATCAAGCGGGATAAAGTATTAGCACAAATCAAACAAGAATACCTGTCCCAAATCTCTGATAAATTAGCTGATGTACATAATATCCCCACAAAACAGCAGCTATTAACCCGATACCCCGCATATGGTCAACAAGCTATGCCAACTCTACTTTTTGGTAGTGCAGGTATGTCTGTGAGAATTATGCAAAGGTTGTTAGTGTCTAATGGCTATGGTGTTCGAGTTGATGGCATATTTGGACCGCTGACAGAAGCAGCTATCAAAGCTTTTCAAAATCAGCATAATTTATTTGTAGATGGTATAGTTGGTCAAAAAACCTGGTGGGAGTTGTCAATTTGACACTCCCCAGTTTAAAGAGATGGGGATTCTTCTGTTGCCCAAAAGCTGACTCTTAAAGGCGTAGTCAATGCGCCCCTAGTAACTTTCATCCCCGGCTTAAAAGGCATAGAATAATAAAATCTGGGATTTCATGATTCTATTCTTGGGTTTTTAGCCTATCTTCTGATAGGAAAATAGTCTGAAAACCCATTATATCAATCTGCTTCCACATTAATTTTGTTTTAGACTATTTCAGAAACTACAGGGCGAACGATGGGACTCGAACCCACGAATGGTGGTACCACAAACCACTGCCTTAACCACTTGGCTACGCTCGCCATCTACTATTTTAGTATATTAGCACGACTTAGAAAAATAATCAAGACTTTTTTGCCAGAAATTGATCTGATTGATTTGTAATCTGTAAAGTGTAGAGAATAAATAGATCACAATCAAAAATATATGAAAGCCTGGACTATGATTGCATCTGTAGGAGCAGTAGGAATCGCTGTTTTGGGAGTGACAATGGCCCAGAGAAATCCACAACAGGCTGAATACGAAGAATATGCAGTACAAAAACTGACAACTTACTTAAAAACTGATTTGTGTAAAAAAACACCACATTTCTTGCAAAATCTCATACAATTTAATTGTGAGCAGTTGATGGAGTCAGTTAACCCAGAAATGCGGGATGTTATTGCTACTAAGACAAAAAGACAGAATTATATTGTTTTCAGTATTTACACTACGGATTTAAAAATTGATAATTTAATACGCGGTTATAAATTTGAAACAGTAGGAGCATTTGACAACTTTTATACTTATAAAGCTGAACAGCAATAGGGTGTGGGGATGAGGGAGATGAGGGGGATAGGGAAGTAATTTTCTTGATGATCAATGACTAATGACCAATAAGTTGTTGTACTGCTTGTCTCTATTCGCAAAATCCAGATACTGCTCGATTTTGTATTAAATTTGGTCAGTCACTATTCCTGAAAGAACGTTATTTCCCACTTTATCCAATTGGTTGGTAGCGGTGGTTTTGGCAGAACTTTTTCGGCTATGGATGAACACATCCCACCTAAACCTAAATGTGTAATTAAGCAATTGTATGTTATAGATACCAATAGGGAAAATATTATAAAGGTCGTGGGATTATTTAATCAAGAATCAGCGCGGTTAGATGAGTTAAAACATTCCCAAATTTCCCAATTGCTAGCACACTTTGAACAAGAAAATCAGTTGTATTTGGTGCAGGAATTAATTGTTGGAGAAAATTTAGCGCAGGAATTACGAGTCCAAGGTGTGTTTGGTGAAGCGCATATTTGCCAGTTACTCAAAGATTTATTGCCTGTGCTGTAATTTATTCATTCTCGACAAGTTATTCACCGGGAGATTAAACTAGCAAATATCATGCGAAGATATACCTCTATTGTAGAGAATGAAGTTGTATATCCTCCACCAATCAACAACGCTGCACTATTACATCAAGCTTCTACCATGACTATTGGTAAACTGGAATCTGTTTCTCCCTTTGATTTGTTTGATGTGACGACCGATCGCTGGGTATGGCAAAATTATCTACCTACTGGTAATACTGTTTCTGATCGTTTATGTACAGTAGTTTATCAACAATTGTACAATGCCCTCTCCCAACGTTACCAATCTGCTACTGAAGTTTTAGCAGCGCTCATACAAGTAATACCAGCTAAACAAAGCTTAATACAATGTATTCAGCCGCAGGAGTTGATTATCAAAAGTTGCATGATTTGTTGCATAATTTACTGAAAGCTAAAAAATGGCACAAAGCCGATGAAGAAACTTGGGCGGTAATGTGTCACGCTTTATCTAAACCTGTGGGCAAATATCTATTTAGTAGCGATTTAGAAAACTTACCTGGTGAAGATTTACAGATAATTTATCAGTTGTGGAGATAATATAGCCAAGAAAATTTTGGTTTTAGTGTGCAAATACAAATTTATGAAGGCTGTGGCAGAGACTATGGAGAGTTTTGCACTGCTATTGGCTGGGATATAACCAAATCAAGTTCTTCCACCCAAAACTTAATTCTTTCTTCAGCACCGAAGAAAGGAAATTTACCTTCACATCGTTGGGTTGGTGGTACTCAATTCTGGCAACATATAGATAAATGCTCTGAGTGCGGCTCTTTTGAAAATACGGTAGCCTGATCAGGAGTAGATTATTTTAGATATCGACGTTGATACTTTCTATCTGTTTAGCGGCTTTATCCCACAACTTTGCGGATTCTCCATCTTTCCAATGAGTTCTCAGATGTTCAGCTTTTTTATGGCATATTGGTTCTAGCATTTCTAGAATTGCACCTAGTGTTAGCTGATCCACTAACCCTTCTAGAACACTCATGAATTCTTTCATATAAATACCTCTTAATCTAAACTTTTAGATTCTATGCCCATGCCATCTGCCTATCTTTTAGTATCTCACGGCAGTCGTGATCCGCGTCCAGATATTGCTGTGCAACAACTAGCAAAGCTGGTAAGTCAGAAATTCCCAAATAGTGAAAATTTAGTAGGTACAGCTACTTTAGAGCTTAATACTCATCCTTTACATCAGCAAATTTACGATTTTGCTCAAACTGCTTTGGTTTTGGGGTATAAAAGCCTAAAAATTGTACCTTTGTTTCTAGTAGCAGGAGTTCATGTGATGATAGATATTCCCGCTGAAGTAGAACTGGTAAAAGCAGTACTGGGTCAAGATATGATCATTGACCTTAAACCATATTTAGGTAGTTATGGGAATTTAGAAAAATTGTTGACTCCCACAATGGCTAGTATAAAAGCAGAAGTACCAATTCTTTTAGCTCATGGTAGTCGTCGTTTTGGTTCTCAACAACCTGTAGAAACTATGGCCAGGAATTTGGGTGTAGTGGCGGCTTATTGGTCTATATCTCCGAATTTAGAATCAAGGGTGACAGAGTTGATAGTTGCTGGTTATCAGCAAATTTCAATTTTGCCATATTTTTTATTCACTGGTGGGATAACCGATGCGATCGCAGAATCAGTAGAAAAGCTAAAATTACAATTTCCAGAAGTGATGTTTAAACTAGCATCACCTCTGGGAGAAAGTACAGAACTAGCTGATGTAATTTGGGATTTAGCAACAGAAGAGGAAAAAGTTTTTGGGTAAGGTTTATTTGATTGGTGCAGGCCCTGGTGATCCTGGACTCATGACTCTCAAAGGAAAAGGTTTGCTTGAATGTGCAGATGTCGTTATCTATGATGCTTTGGTGAGTCCGGCAATTTTAGCCATGATTAATCCCCAAGCAGAAAAAATCAACGCAGGTAAGCGGATGGGAAGACATTCGCTCTTACAGGAAGAAACGACCCATCTGCTGATTGAAAAAGCCCAAGATTATGCTGTGGTGGTGAGGTTAAAGGGTGGTGATCCCTTTATCTTTGGGCGTGGTGGGGAAGAAATGGCAGAATTGGTACAAGCTGGAATAATAGTGGAAGTTGTGCCGGGGATCACAGCCGGAATTGCAGCGGCAGCTTATGCTGGTATTCCCTTAACCCATCGTCTGTATAGTTCATCTGTGACATTTGTAACTGGTCACGAAGCAGCGGGGAAGTATAAACCGGCGGTAAACTGGCAAGCAATCGCTCAAGGGTCAGAAACAATAGTGATTTATATGGGTATCCACAATCTACCTTATATCGTGGAACAGTTAAGTTTAGCTGGCTTGAGTCTAGAGACTCCAATAGGTTTAGTGAGGTGGGGAACCCGGCCAGAACAAGAAGAATTAATTGGTAAGTTAGGAACAATAGTAGAGCAAGTAGAAGAAACAGGTTTTACTGCCCCTGCGATCGCAGTTATTGGTTCAGTGGTGAAAATGCACCGTATTCTCTCTGGATGCCGTCCACTGTAGTCTTCATCAAGAAGAATTTAAACCATGTGCTGAAATATAGTTTTAAGTAAATCACCTTGATTAAGAGGCTTAGTCAAGCAACCGGAAGCTCTCACTAGCTTGGCTTTAGCTCTATCTATCAAACTGGCCTTTTCTGTCACCATAATCACAGGTGTATTTTTAAAAGATGCCTGTTTCCGCAATAAAGAACAAACTTCATAGCCATCTAAATTCGGCATCGTCACATCCAGAAAAATCATATCTGGTTTAACATGGAAAATTTCCATTAAAGCTTTTAACGAATCTGTAACACCAATTACAGAAAATATTTGCTCATCTAAAAAACCTCTCATGGTATTTAGAACCAGAGGACTATCATCGACACAGAAAATAGTGTAGTTCTTTTTGTCTTTGGGTCTTGAGTAAATCTGTTTGTATTGGTCTCTGTATTTATCCCCATTAGGTAGTTTATTCCCAATCGGGGGTAACTGTACTTCAATTTTAGCGCGTGTTCTTGGCTCATTGTATTGCCAAAACTGCTCTGGAGAAATTCGCACACCCGCTTCGCACTTTTCCACTAATAAGCGCAAGTTCAAATGACAAAACTTCGGTAAATCATCGAGGAAACTCTCTGGGATAAATTCATAACTCCCTTCTTCTATTTTCAGAAATGAATCTAGAAACTCCAAAGACAATTGCTCAATCAGCATTGCCGCTTGTAAGGGGCTAAGATAACTCTCATTAACTAACCAGCAAATAGCCAAATAATCTGGATTTGGGATAGTCTGGTTGTCGACACCCCTTTCAAATATTATCTGCAACTGCTCATTAATCTCTATGGGAAGAGTAGAATTGTGTTGACCTAACCGCTGTAAGTTTCTATATAGCGGCTCAAACATCTTCTCTGAGTAGCAGGCATAAATTAGCTTACCCTCTTGAACATAGATTGACCAAGCCCCGGAGGTGCTAAATACCTGTAGACAACCAGTAACGGACTTACTGGTGATTTTTTTTAAGAGGGATAGGGGCTGCAGTTTTTGGAAAAATCTGTATCTACTAATAGGAAGCGTTTTCATTACCACGGTTCTAATTTCAAATAAAAATTTGACATTGGAATTTGTGAATCACCCGTAGGGAATTCACACCGATCTTTTTGGACTGACTGCCAGATAAAGATAACGGTTTATATGGGGGCAAGTATAGCAAGTCTCTACTCTAATCACACAATACCCAACACCCCACACCCCACAGACCCCTCACCCAAGCAAGAAAGCCAAAATTATGCCAGAAAACAGTATTTCAAAAGTCAACTCGATTTTCTGTGCTTTTTGCTAATCTGGTTGATCTTTAGGATGTAGGAAGCAAAAGGCAAAAGGCAGGAGTTCAGAAGAAAAAAGTTCATCTCTTCACCCTTACACGTTCTTCTTACGGTGCTAGCATCTTAGTCGAGTGATTCAGACTTGATGATTTATTAACAATCAACAACTTTTTGCCATCTAACTCTCCCTACAAGATATATTGAGTGTGTTATGTAGCTTTAGTCCTAAATAATTAAAAGACAGGCATTTTTTCTAGCTACACAGTAGATGCTCAATAATTACTTACTAAATTCAGGTTACTCTACATTTACCAGAGAAATAAAAAAGTATTTTAAACCTAATATAAAAAATTGAAGTTAGGAGTAGAAATAAATACTTTATGATGAATATACTTTACCAGCAATCTCTCACAATCAAAAAAATGCGTGGACACAAGAATATATAGGACTAAGATCTTATGTTTAAAAAAACCTAGACTAAAATTACCTGTACTTCTCTGCTTACCTATCTACTCATATAGATAGTCTGAGTTTTATTTTCTTCAGCCTTAGTTGTTAACTATCAGGATGTTTATGGTGTAGTAACTATCTTGTAAGCATTCAGCGAATAACACTAAGCAGTCAACCGTTGTTAAAATTAGTAACCATCTCTCATATCGAGTAATATAAATTTAACCAACTGTACCCAATAATTCCTCAATGGTACAAGTCCCCAATGGTACAATTCCCCGGATTTATCCGTGGGGTCACTCAAAAATCCAAAATCCAAAATCGGATGACCGTTATTAATCTCCTAGTATCACAAAACACTCAGCGACTGGATCTCTATCTGTCGTCAGAATTACAAAATTTATCTCGTTCCCGTCTTCAACAGTTAATTGAACAGGGTCATGTCCTACTCAATGATCAAGTATGCACATCAAAGAAAGTAAATGTGAAAGTCGGCGATCGCATCTGTGTGGAAATTCCCTCGCTGCAACCTTTAAAATTGGTAGCAGAAGATATTCCCTTAGATATCCTTTACGAAGATGAGCAATTATTAATTTTAAATAAACCGGCAGGTTTAGTTGTTCATCCTGCACCAGGTCATCTAGATGGAACTCTAGTAAATGCTTTATTGGCACATTGTGCCAATTTACCGGGAATTGGTGGAGTTCAACGCCCAGGAATTGTTCACAGGTTAGACAAAGATACTACAGGTGCGATCGCGATCGCCAAAACAGATATCGCCTATCAACACCTACAAGCACAACTACAAGCAAAAACAGCAAGGCGAGAATATTTAGGCGTGGTTTATGGTGTACCAAAAACCGAAAGTGGCATCATTAACTTACCTATTAGTCGCCATCCCCAAGACCGTAAAAAAATGGCAATAGTCCCTACAGAACAAGGGGGAAGAACAGCAATTACTCATTGGCAAATCCGAGAAAGGCTTAGTAACTACACCTTAATCCACTTTCAGCTAGAAACAGGACGTACCCATCAAATTCGCGTCCACAGCGCCAAAATCGGTCATCCTATCGTTGGCGACTCTGTTTACGGTGCTGGTCGTTCAGTAGGGGTAAATTTGGCCGGTCACGCATTACACGCTTGGCAACTCAAGTTACAGCATCCAATCTCTGGAGATTGGATTCAAGTAACTGCATCCCCTCCCCAGACATTTACAACGTTGCTGGAAGTTTTGCGCCGTAGAAGTGAGAGGTGACATCAGGAGTAAGAATTAATTATTCTTCCCATTACCCCTGGCAGGAATAATTCAAAAAAATTTAGGAAATTTAGAAATGTAAATTTTAGATTGTTTAACAAAACTTGCTGAAAGCATAAATACGGCTAAAACCTGTCAAACTTAGTTCTGATAGAGATTTTTGAAAAAATTAAAACAATATTAAACCCCTATATTCTACTCTAAAGTCAGGCAAATGTCAAGTTTTATAACAAATGCAAGGAACTTTCCTCAGCCAACTTCCTTGTATGTAAAGGATTTGAGGCTTTTGTTATTGGCATAACTTATTTATTCATAATTTGTAATAAATAATGGATCTATAGCATTGTATAAACATAAGCTGAAGGGGTTGAACAACAAACGAAAGTTTAACACGGCAACTAATTCATTAGATTTGCGTGTTTCTCATAAACCTACCGCTGATTCTCATATTTCTACCTTCAGAATGATTGACAAGAAAATGAGAACCCACTTACTTAAGGAAGCAGTTTAATTGCAGTTTGCTGTTAACCACTTTCAAAGTGATAAAACATCCGCAGTTTTAATCAAAACCTCTCTCAACTAAGTAATTAGGAGATTAGAATCCATGACATTAGATGTATTCTCCAAGGTTGTTTCTCAAGCTGACTCCAGAGGCGAATTCCTCAGCACGGAACAACTAGATGCTTTAACGGCAGTTATTAGCGCAGGTAATAAGCGTTTAGATGCCGTAAATCGCATCACAAGTAACGCTTCTGCTATAGTTACTAATGCTGCTCGCTCTTTGTTCGAAGACGAACCCGGGTTGATCGCTCCTGGTGGTAACGCTTACACCAACCGTCGCATGGCTGCCTGTCTCCGCGACATGGAAATTATCTTACGCTATGTTACCTACGCTGCATTGGCTGGTGATGCTAGTGTTCTTGATGATCGTTGCTTGAACGGTCTGCGTGAAACCTACCAAGCTTTGGGTACTCCAGGTGCTTCTGTAGGTAAAGGTATTGGCAAAATGAAAGATGCAGCTATCTCCATTATTAATGATCCTAACGGAATCACCAAAGGCGATTGCAGCTTGCTAGTTTCTGAAGTTGCTAGCTATTTTGACCGTGCTGCTGCTGCTGTTTCATAACAGTTGCAATTTGCAATATAGTCTAGACCCTAGAAACTTGAGCTTCTCCAAGCAAAAAAGCTAAAAAACAATTAAGGAGATAAGAAATCATGAAAACACCAATTACCGAAGCGATCGCATCTGCTGATACCCAAGGACGTTTCCTGAGCAACACCGAATTACAAGCTGTTAACGGTCGTTTTGCACGTGCCGTAGCTAGTATGGAAGCTGCTCGTGGTTTGACAGCTAACGCCCAAAAGCTAGTTGATGGTGCAACAAATGCTGTGTACCAAAAGTTCCCATATACCACCAACACTCCTGGTAATCAGTTTGCTGCTGATGTTCGTGGTAAATCTAAGTGCGCTCGTGACGTTGGTCACTACCTACGGATCATCACTTATAGCTTAGTTGCTGGTGGCACAGGTCCTTTGGATGAGTTCTTGATCGCTGGCTTGGCTGAAATCAACAGTGCGTTTGATTTGTCTCCCAGTTGGTACGTAGAAGCTCTGAAGTACATCAAAGGCAACCACGGCTTAAGCGGCCAAGCTGCTAACGAAGCTAACACCTACATCGATTACACAATCAACGCTCTAAGCTAAATTAGTTCATGCCCGGAGAGGGGTACAAGTGCTGGATGACATTATCCCTTTAGGGTTAATCAGTTACTCATGGGGAATAAACCTCCCAAGACCGGACTGAATCACCTAGCAGGTGTATCTCGCTCCGGGCATAGTTTTAGGTAGGAATAAATAACAAGCTTTATACAGCAAGCACTAGGTCAGAGTTACCGCAGTGTAAATACATAGGGGAAAAAAATGGCAATTACAACAGCAGCATCAAGGCTAGGAACAGAGCCTTTTAGCGAGGTACGTCGAGTTGAACTGCGCCCCAACTCCAGCCGCGAACAAGTTGAAGCGGTTATCAAAGCCGTTTATCGACAAGTATTAGGAAATGATTATATCTTGGCATCAGATCGCCTGATCAGTGCAGAATCACTATTGCGTGATCGCCACCTAACAGTACGCGAGTTTGTGCGGAGCGTTGCCAAATCCGAACTCTACAAAGCAAAATTTTTCCATAACAGTTTTCAAACCCGGTTGATTGAACTCAACTACAAACATTTGTTGGGTCGCGCACCTTATGATGAGTCGGAAGTGACATACCACTTAGACTTATACATTAACGAGGGTTATGATGCTGAAATTGACTCCTATATTGATTCTCAGGAGTATCAAAACAGCTTCGGTGAGAACGTTGTTCCCTATTATCGTGGCTTTGATTTCCAAGCCGGACAAAATGCAGCCGGGTTTACCCGGATGTTCCGTTTATACCGTGGTTATGCCAACAGCGATACAGCTCAAGTTGAAGGTTCTAAATCTCGGTTAGCACGGGAATTGGCTAGTAATAAGTCTTCCTCAGTTGTTGGTCCATCTGGCAGCAACAATAATTGGAGTTTCCGTGCATCTGCGGACAACGCTCCCAAGCAAAACTTAGGTAATGCTGTAGGGCAATCGGATCGTGTTTACCGAATTGAAGTAGCAGGCATTCGCAATCCAGGATACCCCAAAGTGCGCCGAAGCAGCACAGTATTTATTGTGCCTTATGAAAGACTGCTTGACAAAATGCAGCAAATTCACCGACAAGGTGGGAAAATTGTCAGCGTTATATCCACGTAAGGTAGAGAGCTGTTTTTCAGAACAACCCATCAAGAGGAGATTTAGAAGCAATGTTCGGTCAAACCACACTTGGTGCTGGTAGCGTTTCTTCATCTGCAAGCCGAGTATTTCGTTATGAAGTTGTAGGCTTACGACAAAATCAAGAAACTGACAAGAATCAATTTAACATTCGTTGCAGTGGTAGCGTATTTATTACCGTACCCTACAGCCGGATGAACGAAGAAATGCAACGAATTACCCGTCTGGGTGGCAAAATCGTTAACATTTCACCTTTAACTGTAGCAGAGGAAAACTAACGCCCTGGCAATGATAGAACCCAGTGGAGAAGAATACTCTGCCGAGAATGGGGAACAGCTCACAAAAGAGCTTGCTATCGCTAATCTGCAATCATCAGATTTAAGTCTCCGCTATTATTCCGCTTGGTGGTTGGGTAAGTTTCGAGTCAGTCAGCCAGAGGCTGTAGATGCACTAATAGCAGCGTTAGAAGACGAAGCCGACAAAACAGAACTTGGTGGTTATCCTTTACGACGGAATGCCGCTAGGGCGCTCGGTAAATTGGGGAATATCAAAGCGGTACCAGGACTAATTAAGTGTTTGGAATGCTCTGATTTTTATGTGCGTGAAGCAGCTACCCAATCTCTAGAAATGCTGCGCGATATAAGAGCAGTAGAGCCACTGATCAAACTATTAGATGGGGGTGTTGACCAGGCCGTGCAAGTACCAGGTCGTCCTCATCTCGCCCAACCGTATGAAGCGGTTTTAGAAGCCTTGGGAAGCTTAGCCGCAAAAGAAGCCATTTCCCTGATTTTGCCTTTCCTCAAGCATCCAGTACCACGAGTACAATGTTCCGCAGGTAGAGCCATGTACCAACTCACACAAGACCCTGAATATGGTGAGTTATTGGTGAAGATGTTGGAGAGTGATGATTTAAAATTGCGTCGTGTTGTTTTGGGGGACTTGGGAGCAATAGGTTATATGGCTGCAGCAGATGCGATCACCCATGCTAAGGCAGAAAATAGCTTCAAACTCATGGCTCTCAAAGGATTGCTAGAGTATCAACTTCCAGATAAGTTAGATTCTCTGGCTGTTTCTGCTGAGGCCGTCCAAGTAATGAACCTGATGGATTCACTCTTATAGTCATCATTAGTCATTAGTTGAGATGATTAACCGCCGATGACTACTGACTATTATCATTGATAGTTGACCAATGACTGAGGAACTAATTAGTGCCGTCACCTTAGCAGAAACACGAGCCCAAATGGTGACAGCAGTCAAGAATTTAGCAGCAGCTAAAGATCCAAAAGCAATTTCCACCTTAATTGCTGTCTTTGGTTATAACAACCCAGCCGCTGCAATGGTGGCACTAGATGCATTAATAGAATTGGGAGAGATAGCAGTACCCCAACTGCTAGAGCACATAGACGATTATAACTATGGCGCACGGGCTTATTCAATTCGCACTTTGGCGGCGATCGCAGATCCCCGTGCTTTAGATGTCTTAATCACAGTTGCAGCTACTGATTTTGCTCCCAGCGTGCGCCGCGCCGCTGCCAAAGGACTGGGAAACTTACACTGGCATAAGTTGAGTTTTCCCGAAAATAAAACAGCCATCAACCGCGCTTTAGATACACTGCTGTTGATTTCCCAAGACACAGACTGGTCAATTCGTTATGCTGCCGTTGTCGGTTTACAAGCCTTGGCTAAAATTGCCGATGTGCAACAATCTATCTTGACTAGACTCAAACAAATGCTGGCTAATGATGTCGAAAAGGCAGTCCGCGCCCGCATTCAATTGGCTTATACCAATTGTGGATTTTAGATTTTGGATTTTCAACTTTGGGATTAACAGCCTTCAGCAATTAGCTGTATCTCAAATATTCCAAAATATCCTTACTCTTCCCACTTGATATAACAACCAGTAGACCGCTTTATCTACCAAAAACAAGGTAAAAGTAAAGATGTCAATACCACTCTTAGAATATTCTCCTTCCTCGCAAAATCAGCGTGTTGAAGGTTACGAAGTCCCCAACGAAGACACCCCAAGTATGTATCGCTTAAATACTGCCACCTCAGATGCAGACATTGATGCCATCATCTGGGCAGGATATCGGCAAATTTTCAGCGAACACCTCATTTTAGAAAGCTATCGTCAAAGCTTTTTAGAATCTCAACTGCGAAATCGGGCAATTAACGTCCGCGATTTTATCCGGGGTTTGGGTAAATCACATGTGTACCGCACCCAAGTAGGAGAAATCAACTCCAACTATCGCTTAGTTGACATCACCTTACAGCGATTTTTGGGAAGGGCTGCTTATAACAAAGACGAAGAAATTGCTTGGTCCATTGTCATTGCTACCAAAGGCTTACATGGCTTTATTGATGCTTTGTTAGATTCCGACGAGTACCAGGAAAACTTTGGTGATCACATCGTACCATTCCAACGTCGCCGCTTTGGTTCACGTCCCTTTAACTTAGTAAACCCCCGCTATGATGCCTACTGGCGTGATATGCAGTCCGTCCGTTACATGGGTGGTCGTTCCTTCTACAGCGCCCGGACTACAGGATCTTTAAAAACTGAAGATATCCGGCGGGCTATTCCTGCTAACTTCTTTGCAATGGCAGGAAAACTGATCACCACCGAACGCAACTACCAGCGCACAATTGCTTCAGTGAATTCCCAAGTAAACACTATGGCAATTCCTGATACATCGCGCGAAGTTGTTACAGAACAAGTAACAATCAAACCCGTTGCAGTTGCTCTACCTTATCGTTACATACCCAGTAACTAAATTAGGTGACAGTGAACAGTGAACAGTGAAGAAATTGATAACTGGTAACTGCTAAGTGATAATAAACAACTCACAAACACCCTGAAATATGGCAATACCTTTACTAGAATATAAACCCAGTTCTCAAAATCAACGGGTTTCTGGCTACGAAATCCCTAACGAAGACACCCCAAAAATTTACTGCATCGAAGATTATGCTAAAGCTGGGGAAATTGAAGAATTAATTTGGGCGGCTTATCGCCAAGTGTTCAGCGAACAGGTAATTCTGAAATTCTACCGTCAGAGTAATTTAGAATCTCAGGTGAAGAATAAAGCTATCACCGTGCGTGACTTTATTCGGGGTTTAGCTAAATCTGAAGCCTTCCAAAGTTTAGTAATTCAGACCAACTCTAATTATCGCTTGGTCGAATTAGGACTGAAGCGGTTGTTAGGGCGTTCTCCTTACAGCAAAGATGAAGAAATCGCTTGGTCAATCAAAATTGCCACACATGGTTGGGATGGTTTTGTTGATGCTTTGCTAGACTCTGAAGAATATAAAAGCTGTTTTGGGGAAAATATAGTTCCCTACCAACGCCGTCGCTACAAAGATAGACCTTTTAATTTGGTAACACCACGCTATGCTGACTACTGGCGTGACAAGTTGGAAGATGCGCGGTATAAACCCGGTAGCATCAGTGACTTCTTCAAAATGGCTGCTTCTATCAACATTAGAACTGTCACCTATACGCTAGTTAACACCGCTAAGATTCAAATTCCCGATACAACCAGAGAGAAAAAACCAGAAGGAATTCCTCTCTCTATTAATCCTAGCGGCAGTTTCCCTATCCGCTAAATCTCGGAAATATGTGTGTAACCTAATGCAGCAAAATAGTTAAAGCGTGAATTAGGATATTGACTAATCAAACCTTCCTTGTTCCGGTTTCAAAGTCGAATTTATTAACAAGAGGAAAGACGTAGCATGGCACTACCATTACTTCAATACAAACCAAGCAGTCAAAATCACCGCGTTAGCAGCTTTGGTGTTGCTGACATAAATGAAGATACACCTTATGTCTATCGCGTAGAAGATGTTAGTTCTTACACTGACATTCAAAGCATCATCTGGGCAAGTTATCGCCAAGTTTTCAGCGAACATGAAATTCTTAAGTTCAACCGCCAAGGAACTTTAGAATCTCAACTGAAAAATGGTTCTTTGTCTGTACGGGACTTCATCCGTGGTTTGGCTAAATCTGAGGCTTTCTATCGTCTAGTTGTTTCCGTTAACAACAACTATCGGTTAGTAGATATCACGCTCAAGCGCCTTTTGGGTCGTTCTGCTTATAACAAAGAAGAAGAAATTGCTTGGTCTATTGTGATTGGAACGAAGGGTTTTAGCAGCTTTGTTGATGCTTTAGTAAACAGCGAAGAGTACACCGTCAACTTTGGTGAAAATACCGTTCCTTACCAACGCAAACGCTTAGAAGGTCGTCCCTACAACTTGGTGACTCCTCGCTATGGTGCGGACTTCCAAGAAATAGCAGGTACAGTCAGAACCGACTGGCGTTTTACTTTGGAAAACTTCTACACCGCCAAGGCGAAAGCAAAGCGTTTAACAGAAGGTGATCCTGGTAAATATGCAGATATGGCTGCTTCCCTGTCTAGTAAGGGTAATTATGCCCAAAAGCTATCTGCACTTGATATTGATTACTTGAATGCAGTTCCTTATCGTGGTAGACGCTAAGATTAGTAATTTTTTGATTACCTAAATTTCCTACTGGGTCTGGTTTTGACCTTGATATGATAACGAGTTGGCAGTTTCTTTGTTAGCTAGTTATGATGTTAAGTGAAAATCAGACCCTTAGTGCAAGAACGCAGAAGGCAGAAATTTTTCAATCTTTAAATATGAACCAACGATTAAGTCAGAAACAATCAAACTAAATTATTGCGGAAGTTCAGGGTTTGCAATTACGGCAGGAAGAGGAATTTGATAAACTTCAGATTGAACAAATTCTACAACAATTAAAATTACCTCCTGAGTTATTAGATGAAGCGTTGATTCACTTAGGTCTTCATCAGGCTTTGTAAGTTCAACCACAGCAACCTCAATTAACGTAAAGACTCAGGTGGTGGGGTATTGACAAGTGTGACAGGTGAGACAGAATATAGCAGTTATAGAAAAGAAGCTGCCACACTAGACAGAGAGATATTGAAGCAGTTGGGAAGAGAGCAACTGGTAGGAATCATTATTGACCAGGGGAAAAGTATAGAGAACCTAAGAAATAGAGTAGTAAAACTGGAAAAGGAAATAGAGAAACTCAAAGTTAGTCGAGATTTAGAGACCATAACATGATCCAAACCACCCTTGGGAGACATCCTCAGAAAAACCGAGAACAAACAAGAAGAGAAACCAGAAGAAAACCAGACACGAAAACGGAAACCAGGAGGACAACCAGGGCATAGGGGAAAAAGGAGAAAGGGTTTTGGTGGAGTAGATAGAATAGATTTGAGATAGTGGGACGGCAAGTGTGTGGATGGTGAGGTCAGGGGCAATTGTTTGGCGAACCAATAAAAATCCAAACACAACAAGTAGGGGAGTTGGTGGACAGGCCAATCCAAATAGTAGAATATGAAAGATATACGTG
>CAJTBH020000100.1:0-26237 GCA_910574055.2 Azolla filiculoides
AATTACCAATTACCAATTACCAATTACCAATTACCAATTACCAATTACCAATTACTATTTTAAATTTTCAATGTTGAAATTTCTGACTAAATTAGACTACTTGCTGAAAGAAACTTTCCTGGGGTTGTTGCGGGGAGGGTGGATGAATTGGGCTGCTGTCAGTACGGTGACGGTGTTATTATTTTTGGTTGGATTAAGTCTGCAAACTTCTTGGCAAGTAGAAGGACTCCTCAAGCAGTTCGGTAGTCAGTTGCAATTATCTGTTTATCTGGAATCGGGTATTCAAGCTGTCAATATTGAACCATTGGTAGCAAATATGCCGGAAGTAGCTTCTGTTGAAGTAATTACTAAAGAACAAGCTTGGACAAAGTTGGTTAAAGAACTGGGTTTGACTGATATTGAAGGTGCTAACCAACAACTAGGGGGTAATCCTCTGGTGGATGAGATGAAGGTAAAAGCCTTGAATCCGCAAGTTGTGCCTAATTTAGCGACGCGGTTAGCTAAATTGGAAGGTGTGGATGTGGTGCAGTATATAGATGAAGCGGTAAAACGTATTGCTCAGTTGCATAGGGGTTTAAGTTGGGTTACTTTAACCATTACCATTATTTTGACTTCAACTGCGATCGCAGTGACAACGACAACTATTCGCTTGATTGTCATGGCACGTCGTCGGGAAATTGAAATGATGCAACTGGTGGGAGCAACTTCTGCTTGGATTTACCTACCATTTATTTTACAAGGAATTTCCTTTGGTTTGGTTGGTGCTGCGATCTCTTGGAGTTTCACTTCTCTAACTCAACAATTCCTTAACCGCTTACTAGCTAACCAACCCGATTTTCTCCAATTTATTAGCAAGGGTTTACAACTCACTGCCTACCAAACTTTATTGCTGCCTCTAATTCTCTTAGGATTTGGTGCAGTAGTAGGATTAATGGGTAGCTTATTCGCTGTTCGTAAATTCGCTAGGTAATTCGTAATTCGTAATTGTTTTCTCTACACCCCTAAACCCTTATTCTTCTAGAGAATAGGGATGCTGTAAAGCCTGTTGGAGTAATTTTTCATATTCTTGATTACTGACGGGATAAGCACCAAATCTAGCTAGATGGGGATTCATCATTTGTGCATCAAACAGTATAAATTTTTTTTGACGCAGCCTTTCTACTAGTTTTACCATCGCCACCTTAGAACCTTCAGGAATGTTGTAAAACATTGATTCACCAATAAAAGCACCACCAATGACAATTCCTAAAATTCCCCCTGCAAGTTTATTACCTTGCCAAGTTTCAAAACTATAAGCATAACCAGTCTGGTAAAGTAACCAGTAAATCTTTTTTAATTCCGGGGAAATCCAAGTTGTTTCACGGTTAGCACACCCAGCAACCACACCGAAGAAATCACGGTTAATTGCTACTGTAAATTTTTCTTGGTTGAGGACACGCTGGAGGGACTTGGGGTAGCGAAATCTATCATCTAAGGGAATTAAAGTATGTTCTTTACTTCCATACCATCCCAGGCGAGCGCTCTCATCAGCCATGAGAAAATAACCTTGTGCATAACCTCGAATAATAGCGGCGACATCATATTGCATAGTTTAGAAAATCATGAAAAAACCCCCAAAGTAACACATTTGGCTGTTATCGGCCTTCCTGCGTCCTTCTGAATACCAAGTTGAAAAATGATTGTGATAGATGGAAAGACCAAAGGCTTGTGCAGCAAGACTGTTACAATCCAAAATCCAAAATCCAAAATTCAAAATGGTATGAGATTACCCTTGGTAAACAAAATCTATTTAATATATACAAACATGACTCAGCCAATTCCACCGATTACTCTACCTCCCTCTGAAAATCCTCTGTTAGAAGGTGAATGGTTGCAAAAACGCCTACTACTGTGGCTGGATACAGAATTTATTCCCGAAATAGTGAATCAAAAAATTGCTCAACGTGCAGCGCAGATTTTTATGCGACAGAGGATGGAAGGAGAAAATGACTTAGGATCTTTGGTAATTGCCATTGTCATAGAGATGCAAGCATTTGATTTTTCTAAAAGTTTTTATGGAGAGTTTGCGATCGCCAACGCCGTTAGCGATCTACTCTTAGAAAGCCTGGGAATTGATCGGTGTTGTGGTCAATAATACTTTTCAGTGATCAGTGATCAGTCATCAGTTATCAGCCTATTTACTGATTACTGTTCACTGATTACTGTTCACTGATTACCAGCTAGACTTAACAACGCCAGGTAATAAACCTTGGTGCGCCCATTCCCGGAGAACGTTCCGAGATAGTCCAAAGTCACGGTATACTCCTCTAGGACGACCAGTTAACCAGCAACGGTTTTGCTTACGAGTAGGCGCACTGTTGCGGGGTAGTTGTTGAATTTTGCGGTGGATTTCCAGCTTATCCAGGGGAGATTCTGCTTGTCTGAAATCTTCTAACAGGGCTTCCCGCTTTGCAGCATACTTTTCCACCAACTTAGCGCGTTTCTTCTCGCGCTCAATCATGCTCTTCTTTGCCATAAAATCACTAATGTACTAAAAGGCAGGGTTTTCTATTGTACTATGGCTAGTGGTCATTAGTCATTAGTGATTACTTTTTATATTCATCTATGACGATGAATTTTCATCAAAACTCCTGGGTCTGAAACCCCGTCCTTCTAGGACGGCTTGATAGTAAAATGGGTGTAGCCACAGAGACCTTAAAGGTGGGTAAGACTCCCGGTGGTGGGACGTGCAGTTAAATGACGGCCTTACTCTTTGCCTCTTTGTATCTCTGCGTGAAACAACTTCATATTACACAAATCAGCCAATTTACAAACATCACAACCTGGAGAACGGGCTTTACATACAGCCCGACCATGATAAATTAAACGAATAGACCAATTTTCCCAATCTGCTTGGGGTAACAATTTCATTAAATCTTTTTCAATACCAATCGGTTCTGTATTTTTCGTTAACCCCAAACGCTGACTCAATCGCTTAACGTGAGTATCTACAGTCACACCTGCATTAATACCATAAGCATGAGCTAAAACCACATTTGCAGTTTTTCTAGCAACTCCTGGAACTTTTAATAATTCTGGCATTTCATTAGGAACAACGGAATTAAAATCAGTCACAATCATCCGACAAGCGGCTTTAATGTTCTTAGCTTTATTGCGATAAAAACCTGTAGAACGAACTAATTCTTCTAATTCTAATATATCCGCATTTGCTAAACCTTCCGCATCAGGAAAACGCCTAAATAAAGCTGGTGTCACCTTATTTACACGCTCATCTGTACATTGAGCAGAAAGAATTGTCGCCACTAATAATTGTACAGGAGTTGAATAATTTAAAGAACAAGTTGCATCAGGATAAAGATGGTGGAGACGGGAAAGGATTTCTAAAGCCCGTTGTTTTTTAGTTAATAATTTACGAGTCAATCAATTTTCGATGTTGAAATTCACTATTTGGGATTTATTTACTAACAATATTTTTAGATTGAGGATTTCGATTTTTTTCATGTTCAATCTAAAATGCAAAATCTAAAATTCAACTGTAAGGACTCAGTAGTCAGAAGTCATAATGTTTGAGAAATTGGTTAACTATCAAACAGGTATTTTTGGCGTTAGCCTGAAACAGCTGACTGCTGATGGTTGTGCCTCTTTCAGAGGAACTATGTCTACGACACACTACGTGAATGTTAACGCGTAGCGTGCTGTTAGGCATTAGCTGAATACTTACATTCGATTATAGTTAAGAGCAAAGGTAGTTAGGATATCAATAAAAGACTTTTCACTTTTTCACCTGTCACCTGTCACCTGCTCTAAACTTACTGCAACAGATTTTGTACCCATTCTAATTGAGTAGTTTCTTTGACAATCAAGAAAATACCTAATCCTAAGAGTAGCACTAAACCAGTTTGCATTACACCTTCTTGAATTTTTGCTGGTAAGGGCTTACCAAGTAAACCTTCAATGAGGAGAAAAGCCAGTTGTCCACCATCCAAAGCAGGAAGAGGTAAAATATTTATAATCGCCAAGTTAATACTGATAATTGCCGCAAAGGACAACAAATTAGCACTATTATCAGCAGCTAGTTTAGCCCCTATTTTGACAATATTAACTGGTCCAGAAACCTGACTAGCTGTTGCTTGAAAGTTAGTTACTAGCTGTCCAAATCCTTTGATCGTTCCAACAACTAATTGTTGAAATCTCTTAGCGGCAACGGTGAAAATTTCCACAGGATTGTGGGTATGACGATAAACTGCTCCACCATTAGGTCCCAGTTCAATCCCGACCAAACCTTTACCATCAGCACCCTGTTTAGGAGTTAATTTCAAGGGTATTGCTTGGTTTTGGCGTTGAATTTTCAGGTCAATTTGCTGATTGGGATGAGTTTGAATTTCTTTAGTCAGTAACAAAGTAGAACTGTTTCCAGCAACGAGTTCGTGATCATTGACACTCAGGATAATATCACCTTCTCGAATACCTGCTTGGTAAGCGATAGATTGTTCGTTAACAGGTTTGACAATTACACCTTGTTGATATTTAAATTCTTGCGGAATACCAACGATACCTAATTGTAGAACTAACACCAAATAGGCAAATATTAAGTTAGCTATCACTCCGGCGCTAATGACGATCACTCGATCTAAAATAGGACGATTCCGCAGCAGATTGGGGTCGTTGGGGGGAATGTTGCTCTCTGGATCGTCATCGGGAAAGCCAACAAAGCCACCCAAAGGGAAAGCACGGATGGTATATTCTGTTTGTGATCCTTGGTACTTCAACAGGATTGGACCAAAACCCAAGGAAAAGCGGTTAGCGTAAATGCCTTGGGAACGTGCTGCTATAAAATGTCCTAACTCGTGTACCAATATCAAAGTAGCCAAGACTGTGATCGCTGCTAAAACTGACATAGAGCAATTTAATCAAAATATTTAGGATATATATTCTTATTGTAGTTTGGGAAAGGACGTAGAAACGAAATCTGCTGTTGTTTGTCGCAACCAAGTACGAAAACAGCCAATCGATTTTCGCCAATTTCCAGACTTTAAGCCAAAAAATGAGGGGTCTGTGAGTTTATAAGCAAGCTTGCAAAAGTAGGGTAAACATCACAGGTAATGTCAATAAAAATGTTAGTGGGTTTATCGAACCCAGATTCAATATGACTCAAGCCACGTAAATTTTTAATTCTTAGTTTTCTGATCTTCATATATCACGAATGTAAGTAACTAGGTAGATCTATTAGTTCATGTATACTAACTATAGTGCAAGCGTCTTACTCACAGGTAAGATGCCAGCACTACATCTTAATCTTTAATTCAAACTACTTAAAATTAATTTTCTAAAATTCCAGTTACAAAACCTCCCTACCCAAATAAACCTGCAACACCTCCGGTACTTGAATCGTCCCATCTGGTTGCTGATAATTCTCCAAAATCGCCGCCATAGTCCTTCCTACGGCCAAACCAGAACCATTCAAAGTATGCACAAACTGCGTTCCTTTTTTACCAGCTTCCTTAAAGCGGATATCCGCCCTTCTTGCTTGAAAATCACCGCAATTAGAACAACTAGAAATCTCTCGATACTTACTAGAATAAGGCAACCAAACCTCTAAATCATAAGTCTTTGTTGCCCCAAAACCTACATCAGCAGTACACAAATTAATCACCCGATAAGGCAATTTTAAAGCCTGTAAAATTGACTCTGCACTTTCTACTAATTTTTCCAATTCATCAAAAGAATTTTCCGGTTTTACTAATTTCACCAACTCAACTTTATTGAATTGGTGCAAACGAATTAAACCCCGCATATCACGTCCATAACTTCCCGCTTCCCGACGAAAACAAGGAGTATATGCACAGTGATAAATTGGTAATTCTTCCGCGTTGATAATTTCTCCTCGATAAAAGTTAGTCACAGGAACTTCCGCAGTTGGTATTAACCACAATTCATCATCTGCACATTTAAAACTTTCTTCTGCAAACTTCGGTAATTGTCCTGTTCCGGTTAAAGAATCTGTATTTACTAACAACGGTGGACTAACTTCTATATACCCAGCTTGAATATGTTTACTGAGCATAAACTGAATTAATGCTCTTTCTAATGCTGCACCAGTACCAATAAGACTCACAAACCGACTTTGGGCAATTTTTACTGCTCTTTCAAAGTTCAAAATTCCCAATTTTTCGCCGATTTCCCAATGAGGTAAAATATTCGGATTTTCCCGTTTATATTGATCTCCCCATCTTCTCACTTCTGGGTTATCTTCTTCACTTGCACCCATGGGGGTAGAATCACTAGGAAGGTTAGGCAGCGCTAAGAGTAATTCTTGAATTTGCGCTTTTAATTCTTTTTCCTGGGGTTCTAATTCGCTTAATGTGATTTTGAGGGCGTTTCCTTCTTCCTTTAAAGGTTGGATTTCTGGGTCTTGAGGATTAACACCAGATTTTACCTTTTGTCCTACCAGTTTACCAATTTCATTACTACGGGCTTGCAGTTCATTACGTTTTGCTTCTAGTTCCCGTTGTTTCTGACTCAAATCTAATATAGACTGAATATCGTATTTACCACTACGACTGTTCAACTTGTATTGTACGAGTTGGGGATTTTCTCTAATTTGTTTAATATCTAGCATTTGTCAGTTGTCAATTGTTAAAGGAAAAGGGAACAGGAAACAGCTAATCATTTTACCAATGCCCAATACCCAATGCCTATTACTTAGTAATGCGATTTAACAGGAATAGCGAAGCTACAAGCCCTGAGAAATGCGCTGATACAGTATTTATGTTTGCCTGGACTACTAGCATATCTAAACCACTAATAATCCGAGTGGGGTCAAAGAGTTGGGTTGTTACAGCTTGTGGAGATATTGACCTAGCTACCAGTGTACCAACTATCGCTTGCGCTCCCAAAAGTGTCACGAGTATTCCTGCTAAATTCACCCATAATCCCAATCTTAATACCTGCAAGGTTTCCAATTTGCGGGGGCGATTGGTAGGATTTGAGGAATCTAGTTGTTTGCCAATTCTGGTATAACGGTAGGCTAAGTAAATGCCCGCACCTAAAACAACTAGTCCGCAAATGGCCAGAAATACACCAAATCCTGTTCCAGGATTGTTATTTGGACTTCCTGATCTTTGACTGAAGATGGCAAATAATAAGACTATTATCCCAGAAATAACACCTAGTACAAGTTGAATCCAGAAACTAATCCAACCTGCCAAGCGGAAATTTTGGGCAATTACCCGAAGATTAGAGGATGGTGTTTCGGAGTTTTGTGACATAAGGGATTGGGGATTAATTAAAAATTCCAGAGAACTTCCATTTGCAGGTTTTTGTTTGTTGTCCGTAAATTCCAGAATAATTGATAATGAATACATCCGATCCAGTGAAACATTAACAATTAATTATGGATACTGCTATTGTTCCATCTACTTTCCTGCTAACTTTGTTGTTATCGGTTGGGCTGTTTTTCTTTATCCGTGCTTCGACTAAAGACCGCATAGAAAAAGCGCAATTGGTATCTGAGCAAGATGAAGCTGCTTTGATGACCCAACTGAAGGAGTATTTTCGCTCACGGTCTTACCGAGTCATATCTGTTGATAAAGATAAGAATCAAGTATCTTTTGAAGGATTTGTCCGACCTAGCTGGTTCTTAGCTGTATTCTTGACTTTTTTAGCGGCTGTTGGCCTTACTTGTCTATCTCTAGTTTTATCCCAGCTTTTTTCTAGCCAGAGTCCGTATTTGCTGGCTTTAGTGCTGTTATCACCATTAAGTGGTATATTTTATTGGCAAAAAGCTGGAAGACTTGAGAAGGTGTCACTAAAAATGGAAGCAATCCAAAACGAACAACTCTCCTCAAGTAAAATCACTGTTATTGCTCATCGAGATGAACTTGCTGAGTTACAGAGGGCTTTACAGTTAAAGACGGTTGATTGAACTTTGCTTGCTAGTCCCATCTTGCTATTTGCTTCATCGGAAGTATTACAGCATTTAGGCATCACCAAATTTATGCTTTTTGGGTAAAGGCTAAAGAACAGTATGATGAACCACAACTCACCACATGAAGTGTGATATTCAGGATGGTTGTGTATTGGCTTTATGAGTTGTTTATGAGTATCTAAAACAAATCGGCAGGACGTTTTGCAGACTATTTTGGTTTTGGCACAAATTTAAATCCGCTGACATATATTTTTGGCAATAGAAATCAGGATATTCAAAGTAAGACGCATTTTTATATGCTTGATTTTGTTGCTATTACCAGATGTATCAGCACACTAGATATCAACTCCTGCAACCGTAGGCTGCAAAGGAGTTGATGTTCTAATTTGGATAATCTCTACTGGCAGTTCAGCTACAAACTTAAAAAAAATTGAATTTTTGCATAAACTGATCAATTTCGCCAGTTAATTAATGTGAGAGTCAGAAGTAAGAAGTCACATTCAATGCGTAAGAGATCATTTTAGATATTAACGACTAGCCACAGTCACTAATTCTTGACCAGCAGGAGCTTCCAGGACTCTTAGGCTGGGGAACAAGAAATGATTTTCTTCTACGTATTGAGCGCCAAACAGACCTTTTTCAGCCCAGAAATAACGGTCTGTGGTGTGTTCATTCCGTTTTACAAGTAGCAAGGCAGGAGGCAAGATACCTTCAGCTTGAATGAATTTTCTCGCTGCTGTCACCGGTTTATCTTCGCCACTTTCGATGCTGTACTGAGGCACGTGTTCTAGGATGCGTCGTCCTTCTTGGCGACGACGACTTTTCCGTTTACGTCTCCTTGCCAACCTATTGTCCTCCTCTTTCAAGCTATAAGATTGTAGTCATAGCTACAAAACCCGTCGTAATTATATAAGTTATAGTTTAAAAAATCAATGGTTTTTAATGTTTTGATACAAGAAAATTCAGGAGGCAGGATGCAGGAGGCTGGAGGCTTCAAATTAGTAGTTATCAGGGATTGCGTATTGCTTAACCTCTACAGGATTTAGGAGAAATAAGCTTGTTTGATCAGGTTTGTGCAAGTTTTTTAACTGGATAGTGATTTTGGTTTTTCTGGAATTGGTCAATATCATTCCCCAGAATAAAGCATTAGTGAGAAAATATAGTTAAGCTTTATAAATAAGTGAGTAAAAAACTTAGCATCTTTTGTATTTTTTCCTGGTAGTCCATCATCCTGAGCAAGAGTTAAAAAATGTTAATGTCTGCCAGTTCTGATTTTATTGCTCTGTGTCGAGAGCAAATTTCGCTATTAACCCAAGGACTGGGAGCGTCTTTGATTGTTGTATATTTAACACAAGATTTCGTAGATACACCTAGAGGTGAGGCACAATTTATTCCTGTGTTAGTTTACCCAGAAACAGCAGTATTAAGGCAGGGGGATCAGCTAAATCAGGTGATGGTCAATCAACAAACACAATTTGGTCATGTTTTAGCATTACCAAATCAAGGGGGAAAGTTGTTGACAGCAGGATCTGCTGCTTCTGAGTCGTCAGAGAAATCTGGAAGTACAAATACAGCACAACCCCATCTAGAAAGTGAGGATATTTTTACTGGTAATCAAATTGTCTCACCTTTGATTTATGAAGGGATGATGATGGGGTTGTTGGTGATAGGAAGGGATGATCGAGCTTGGAATGAAAGGGAAGAAAATGAAATACAGGCGATCGCCAAAATTTTGGCGATCGCCTGTATTTTAGATCAGCGTCGGGCATGGTTGCAACAGCAGTTGCATCAACAGCAAGTTCTGCAAGAAGAACAACGGGATTTATTAGATAATCTATTGCACCAGTTTCGCAACCCTTTAACGGCAATACGCACTTTTGGTAAATTGCTGTTTAAGCGACTGCGACCAGCAGACCAGAATCGAGATGTGGCTACTAGTATTGTACGAGAGAGCGATCGCCTCCAAGAATTGCTGCAACAGTTTGATCAAGTCATTGATCTAACCAGTTCAGATTTAACAGCTATCCCTCTCCCAGAATCTAAGGTTGTTGTTGAAGCATCTGTGGAGAAAGATGCCAAGCCACCGCTATTATTGCCGGGAACAGGAGAAGATGTTACTGATTGCTACTTAACAGATTTATTATTACCATTATTAATATCGGCTCAAGCAATTGCCCAAGAGCGAAATCTGGAATTGATAGCTGATATCCCTGAAAATTTACCGTTAGTAAAAGCTAATATCAAAGCATTAAGAGAAGTTTTAAGTAATATTATTGATAATGCTCTGAAATATACACCTGCTGGTGGATCAATTTGGATTCAAGCAGGACAAAAGAAAGCTAATTTTCAAGGCATAGCTATTAATGATAATGGACCCGGTATTCCAGCAGAAGATTTACAGCATTTGGGTGAAAGACGTTACCGTGGTGTCCAGGCACAAACAGAAATTCCTGGTACCGGTTTAGGAATTGCGATCGCTAAACAACTAATAGCACAAATGCACGGAGAAATAGAAGTCTTTAGTCCTGCATTTAACTCAAACATCTCTTCAGTTCAGCATCCAGGAACTACATTTATTATTTGGTTACCTGAAGTTAAAAATTACTCATTACGCATTGGGCATTAGGAAAATTACTTCCCCATCCCTCTCATCTTCCCCAGTTCCCAGTCCCCACGACCCAGTCACTATTGTAGAGAAACTACTAAGTTTTGATTAATTGTCATTTCTAAATCTGTATTAGGTTCAATGGCAATTAAATCAACGCTATTTCTACCAAATAAAATACCAATTAGCGCCCCAATACCAGCACCTCCAAGGACTTCTTCTGTGGCAATAGCGCGATCGCCTGTCACCGCAGATACTGCTGCTGCTGCACCTGCACCCAATACAGTATTTTTGATAATTGAACTGGTGCTAATTCCTTTTTTAACAGTTTCAGTTTTGGTGATCACATCAGAACTAGCAACAAGATTATATTCTTTTCCTGTCGTCAAAATTAATTTTTGAGCAATAAATTGAGAACCACCTTGACCAGGTCTAAGTTCACCTATTATCTCACTACCAGCAGGAATAACTACTGTACCATCTTGGGTAATGACATTTTGTGATGTTGTTAGAGTTAAAGGTGCAGTTTCATCTTTGGTAACGAGGATTTTGCCAGCCTTTTCATACTTCACAGGAATAATAGTTCCTTGAGGAATGGTTACAGATATGGGTGGTGGTGGTGGCGTAACTAGAGAAACAATATAAGGTGAATTAATCGCAGAAGCTTGATTAGAACTAACCAATGCTTGATAAATAAAAGCTGCTACCTGCGCCCTAGTAGCAGTCACACCAGGATTGAGAAACTTAACATTAGGATAGTTAACAACAATTTTTCTATCAGTTGCTGCTGCGATCGGACTGCGAGCATAGCCAGAGATACTAGCAGAATCGTTGTAGTACTGTAAAGTATATTCCACATTACTGGTAGCAACATAGTCCAAACCGTTAGCCAGGGAAACTAAAACCTGTTCACGGGGAATAGCTTGATTAGGTTTGAAAGTATTGCCCGGATATCCAGATAAGAAACCGATGGTATAAGCTTGTCTAATGGCGCTATATGCCCAATAATTACTGGGTACATCGTTAAAATTGATTGGCTGCCGCTGTGCAGACTTGCTAAAAGCTTTATTAATCATGGCAGCAAATTGTGCCCGTGTCACAGGCTCTTCTGCACGGAATGTACCATCTGGAAATCCTGCAATTACACCCCGTTGTGATAACTGTTGTATAAATTGTGATGCCCAGTAGTTAGATGAAACATCAGAAAAACTGGTTTGAGCAAAAGAAGGTGCAACAGTCATCAAAGGTGCTACAGTACCTACCGTGATACTCACAGCCATGAATAAGGCTATTTTGGATTGCAAGGGATTTAAAGTAAACATTGATTTTACTCCTGTAAAAATTATTTGTTCTTTTTGTTAACTACTTTGTTAACTACCTAGACAATTTTGACATTAAACAGTTCCTGTGTTGTTTATAATTTGCCAATAGTTTTAACTGTAGTTTATCTCTCACTGTTCAAGATGAATTTAGTGTTAATAATATAGCAGTAGATACCCTCCTTCTCAAAAGAGAGATCCCCGACTTCTGGAAGAAGCATGGGATCTGACAAAATATATTGGTAATTAAAGTCACAACTTAAATTAAGTTAAGTCTAGTTACGAGAAAGTACCAAATTTGACTGAAGTATGATATCTAAATCATCTTCTGGTCGGAGGACAAAAACATCAACTTGTTTTTTCCGCAACAGCACACTAGCTAAAGCACCGGCAGCAGCACCACCAACTGGTTCTAAAACTTCAATTTTCTTATTACCTGTCAGTAGTGAAATTACACTAGCAGCACCAGCACCAATGGCAGCATCTGTTAATACCTTTCTAGTATCAGTTCCCTTGGAAATTCTTTGGGTTTCACTAATAGTTCTAGAATTAGCATAAATTTGTTGCCGTTTTCCAGAAGCAAAGATTAATTCTCGTGCTACAAAGCGTACACCTCTTTTATTTTCATTGTAGTAACCACTGTTTATACTGACTGGTTCTAATTCTCCTACCACTTCAGTTCTGGCAGGAATCAAAACATTTCTGTTACTGTCGATAATATCATTAGCTATTCTCAGAGTTAGGGGCAATCTTTCTCCAGGATTAACAATTACCTTCTCTTTCTCATATGTAACAGGCAAAGTCACATTTGCCGGAATAGTAACTGTTCGGGGTTGATTAATATTGAATTGTGCCTGAGCAGGAGCAAAGGCAAATAAAGGAGTAACTGCACCGGTAGTAATAGCCATTGCTATCAGTGCAGCAGTGCTTGATTTCCAACGAATAAGACTACTCATAGGATATTTCCAATTATTTCCAATGATGTGTGATAGATGTGATGACGTGGCTTTACTCGGATAGTTTCTTCAGTTATCAGTTGACTTGCATAGTAGATATCATGCTATCTATATTTTAGATGTCAGGTTAGATGTCAGGTGATGCATTTGTCCACAGGTAACTATTGGTAAGTCATTCCATGACTTAGAGCGATAATGGCTGTAAGTAACATAAACTAACTGCTATGCCTTCAGATAAACCAAGAGTGACATTAAGACTTGAAGAGGATAAATTATAGGTACTTAGAAGATTGAGCATCTAAGGAATTTTTAACGGTGCCTCAGTATTTACCTACAGGTGGCTTTGAATCGGTAGTTATCTGTTATTGCCACTACTCCCCTGTAGTTACTCCATTAGAACCATTACCCAGACTTCAGTTTGTACAAGAACTATAGCAAATTTAGAATCCTTATAAAATAAAGCAAATATACAGCTAGCAATTTCCAAACAACAACCCGCCATTGGGCGGGTTAAATATTGTAGGTTTGATGAAACGCCTACTATCCTACTAACTCATCACTCAATTTAGAAACTGAAGGTCGTACGCAGAGTACCTACATAAATTGTGTCGTTGCTATCGTTGTGTTCAGGGTTGATGATCACCAACAAACCAGGGGTAATCAGAATGTTGTCGGAAATCTTCATCTTGTAGAGAGCCTCTGCATGATAGGAAGTAGCGTTGCTGTCTGTATTACTAATATTCTTGGTACTATCAGTAATTCTGGGTGGTTGTCCGAAGATTAAACCCAAGGTGTTACCTTCTCTACCGAAGTCTTTAATACCAAGGGTAGTACCCCAGTAAAACATATTTGCATCTCTGCTGGTGTCACCAGTTAGAACATTAGCTGTGGTGTAACCAACCCAACCACCTAATGTGATCTTGGCATTGGGATTGAAGGTAAATTGTAAACCGTAGTTGTCAGCTTCAGTTTTAGCATCACTGCAAGGATTATTAGCAAGGGTGGTTCCAGTGCTGCCAAATAAGTTTACGTCATTAGCAGTCTGATAAGTCCGAGCGTAGGCTAAACCTATATTAAAAGCTTTATTGGGCTTGAATGCTAACTGACCAAAAATTGTATTACTACCATCGAATACACCTTCACCATCAGATGGATCAGCCGCATCATTTCTACCTGTAGCAAGATAAGCTGCACTCAACGTAAATTTATCACTAGGGCTGATATCAACAGTGATACCTGCACCATCACCAGCTTGACGATAGATGGGGCTGAACCTTCCATAACGGGAGAGAGCGCCTGAAGCACTGCTCCTGAAATCAGGGTTGAAGACGTTGACGTTTTCGTTCAACTCAGCACCTACAGCATCAATTTTGACGCGGATTTTTTCACCAAAATTGAAAGCGTAGTTTAGTTTATCAATTCTGACGCTATTACCAGCAGTTGTAACACCGTCATAGCCCAGACGGGTCATGTTAGTTCCTGTAACAGCATCGTTCTCGACAATATTTTTCGCTTCCAACCGGGTTTGCAGTGTATCTGTCCCCATGAAGCTGCTTTCTAAGCTCAATCTTACCCTATTGGAGAAAGTTGCGTTGCTGTTTAAGTCATCATTATCACCGTTACCATCTGTGATATCAGCCTGCTTACCACCAAAAGCCTGAGACACGCTGAAAATAGCTTCACCCTTCAGCTTGGTGGTAGTAGAAAACTGATTAGCTTCTAATTCAGCCGTACGCGCTTCTAGAGCATCTACACGACCGCGCAGAGTTGCCAATTCAGCAGAAAATTCTTCTTGTAAACGCTGCAAGGTAGCTAAATCTTGTTTGTTTACCAGGTCAGGGGTAGCTGTAGCAATCAGTTCGTTAACTCGGTCTAAGCAGGCATTCAAACCAGCTGCAAATTCATACCGAGTCATAGCACGACTACCACGGTATGTCCCGTTGGGATAACCTGCAATACAACGGTAACGCTCAACCAAAGACTGCAAAGCTTGGAACGCCCAGTCTGTGGGTTGCACGTCGGAAAATTGAGAAACGGATGTTACTTGACCTATGTTGTTAGCTTCTTTGGACAACTGAGCAAAAGTGCTTGCTTGTTCTTCGTTAACTTCAGCAGCGATCACACTATTAGCAGACAGAAAAGTAGCTGCAATAACTGGACTTACTTTCAGAACATTCCAAAATAGTTTTGTCATGTTATTAATCTCTCACTCACACACACTTCAACGAATTCAAAAGTTATGACGAAGTCCTTATCTGTAACCAGGGGATTTACATATAACTTATCTGCAACCACTATATATTATTTGTGCTGGTTAGCACAACTCCCAAATTAGTATTTGATACTAAATCATAGTTAATTTACCAGGTAATTTCAGCACAATACTGCGTTTATGACGCAATATTTTCCCTTCTTCTTCAAATTGCTGTAATAATTGCTGTAATATTCGTGTAACTGTAACTCTAGTTGTGTTTAGCACATCTGATATATCCTGATGAGTAATATTTAAATCAATTAATTTACCTTGCTCTAAATCCCGACCAAATTTTTCACTCAACTATACTAGAAATTGCCACAATTTTAGTGAAATAGGCTTTCGATGCAATATGCTTATTAGTTCTTGCCCTTGTTGGATGTGGTATAGTAATGCCTTTATATCTTCATGCCAGAGTTGAGGTGGGGTAATGATTGCTTCAACACTAGTCAAGCATTCAATTTGGTAGGGGTTGACTTTGGATAAAGGATAGCCAAGTATATCTCCTGGACCCCAATAACCCAAGCTGATGTATGTTCCGTCTTCATTCCAAGTTAAGGTAGGAACTATGCCTCGTTCAATACGCCATAAAAAATCATGTTTTACTGGGATTATTGACCGATGAGTAAATAAATTTTGAGTTAACTGTTTATTTGCAGTAGATGTTAGGGTATCGGTTGTACAAAAAGTCATTTTCTGGTTAGATGGGTCGGAAATTGAGAGTCATTATGCTGATACTTCATAAGTAAGCTGATAATTCATAAGTAAAAAGCATCTATTGCTATAATTAATGATAATGTTCAACTAAAATCTATAAATGTGGGTTAGCCATAAGTGCATAATTGATCATGTTGTTCAGTTTTGCTCATTACCAAACAATTTTTTCTGATTTTTACCATCTTTCCAAAAATAAAGACATTATCGCAGATATCTTTAATCAAGTAAATTTATGGATAATACAGGAGATTGCAGATCAATGAGGTACAGAATCTAAATTGAAACGTAGACAGCAAGAGAGTTTTACTCCTGACTCCTGCTGTAGGTTTTAGATAGAAGATATTTGTCAACTATCTTCCATCTACTCTAATAGTGGAAGTTTAAGAACAGGTAAGCTTTTGGTGAAATATACGGAATACTTAATAGGGAAGAGTGATAAATTAAGAGTAAAGGTAAGGCGCATTCCTCAACCCCGATAACTGAAACCCCGATAACTGAAACCCCGATAACTGAAACCCCGATAACTGAATAACTGATACTACCGTTGTCCTGTGACTATATATGCTACTCGTTGGCCAATATTGGTAGCGTGATCTGCCATTCGTTCTAAACAGCGAATTGCTAATGTTAGGAGTAAAATTGGCTCAATTACTCCTGGAACATCTTTTTGGTGTGCTAGGGTATGGTATAATTGATTATAAGCATGATCTACGTCATCATCTAAATACTTGAGCCGCCGACCATTGATTTCATCTAAATCTGCTAAAGCTAGTAAGCTGGTTGCTAACATTGCTTGGGCATTGTTAGACATGAGTGCAATTTCTGGTAGAGAAGCATGAGGTGGATAAGGAAATATTTTAATGGCTATTTCGGCTAAATCTTTGGCATAATCCCCAATCCGCTCTAAATCCCGTACTAATTGCATAAAAGCACTTAAACAACGCAGGTCTTGAGCCGTAGGTGCTTGCAATGTTATGATGGATGTACAGTCAGATTCTATTTGTCTATAAAAGCGATCTATTTTCTTATCTAGTCTGGGAAGTTCTTCAGCTGCTGTTAGGTCACGGGCAAATAAGGCTTGGTGACTAAGCCGGAATGACTGTTCTACTAAAGCTCCCATACGTAATACATCACGTTCTAATCGCTTAATCGCTCGTGTAGGCGGAGTATTTTCGGGATTGGTATTATTAATGACAGCTTTCACATTTTTAATCTCAAAGTTGAAAATATTTTTTAACTATAATCTTGCCTTGGCGAGTTTGCCACGACTTCAGGGAGTTGAATTTGTATCCAAGCGCCTCCGGTGTCTGGATGGTTCATGGCCTTGATAATACCACCATGGGCAATGATTATTTGCTGGACAATTGCCAAACCCAAACCACTACCTGTAATTGCTGTTATTGTTTTCCCTTCGGGAAGTGACTCATGATGTCTGGCTTTATCTCCTCGGTAAAACCGCTCAAAGACATGGGGTAAATCTGTGGTTGCAAAACCAATACCAGAATCTATGATATTAATTTCTAGGGCTTGAGAGAAACGATCGCCCATAATAAATTCATTGACTGAGATCACTTTCATTTCAATGAAAATAGTTGTATCCGCAGGGCTGTATTTAATGCTGTTATCCAATAAATTGACAAATACCTGGTACATCCGGGATTTATCGGCTTGAATGCAGATCTTTTGTGTTCCAGTATAAGAAATACTTAAATGCTGATTTTGTGTTAATGGTTCTATTGTTTCCCAAACCGATGCAATGAGTGATCGCACATCCACCGATTCCAGATTCAGCACCATCGTCGAATTAGTTTCTATTTCCGTCAGTTCTAACCAGCTTTGCACCAAATTAATCAGCCGGTCAACTTCCTGCATCAAGCGGTTAACCCAACGGTCTAAAGGTGGTTCTAAGCGTGTTTGCAGAGTTTCCGCTACCAACCGAATGGAAGTTAAAGGTGTTCTCAGTTCATGGGCTAGATCAGAAAAAGAGCGATCACGCTGGTGATTCATATCCAGCAATGGTTGACGATTTTCTAAAAATACTCCCACCTCTCTTTGAGGCAAAGGCAAGGTAAAAGCCTGTAAAGCTAAAGGCTTTAACTCCAACATCGCCTTAGGATTATCAAGAGAAGGATGAAAAATCCATTCTCGCACTTGCGGCTTTTGCCAATCACGAGTTTGTTCAATTAACTGATCCAATTCATAGGATCTTACCAACTCCAGCAACAAACGCACCTGTCCCGGTTCCCACCTGTGAAGATGTAATATTTCCCTAGCCTGCTGATTACACCACAATAGTTGGTTTTCTTCATCTACTTGCAAATATCCCAACGGAGCAAAATCTAGCAGTTCCTTATAGGTTTGCAATGATAACTGCAAATCTTGGTGCTGTTGCTTCACAGTTGACATTTCCTGTCGCAAGCAGGGAAGCAGCGGCAACCCTATCTTACCAGAATGGGAGCCCAGAGGCTGGAGAACTCGCTCCAAATACCTGTTGAGTTGAATCTGTTGCCAAAGCCAAAAACCAAAACCCACTGCCAAACCCAGCACAAATCCCAATAAAAGCATTTGAGTCGTTAGTTATTTTGTAATTACTAAAAACTAACAACTATATTTACCAATTAGCCAAATCTATAGCCAAAACCTCTCACAGTCACAATATATTCTGGATGGCTGGGGTCTTGCTCTAACTTTTCCCGCAACCAGCGGATATGAACATCTACAGTTTTACTATCACCAACAAAATCTGGACCCCAAACCTGATCTAGCAGTTGCTCCCGTGACCATACCCGACGAGCATAACTCATAAACAGTTCCAGCAAGCGGAATTCTTTTGGTGATAGATTTACCTCTTTGCCACGAACCAACACACGACACTCTTGAGGATTTAAACTAATCTCTTTATACTTGAGTACAGGTATCAGCGGCAAATTACTTAAACGTTGACGACGCAGTAAAGCGCGACAGCGAGCCACCAACTCCCGCATACTAAAAGGTTTCGTTAAGTAATCATCTGCACCAACCTCTAAACCTAGAACTCTGTCAGTTTCACTACCCTTAGCACTGAGCATCAAAATCGGTACAGCATTACCTTGATGACGCAGCAAGCGGCAAATATCGAGTCCATTAATCTGCGGTAGCATTAAATCCAAAACCACCAAATCAAAAGGTGATTCCCCGGAATTAGATTCGCAACTTTTGAGAAATTCCACAGCTGCGCGGCCATCAGCAGCAGTAATAATCTCATAACCCTCTCCTTCCAAAGCCAGAACTAGCATTTCCCGGATGAGTTCTTCATCTTCAACTACTAGAATGCGGCTGGTTTGACCGAGATCCGCTTTAGCAGAACATTTACTTAAGTGACTAGTATACATTATAACACAAGAGTTTGAAACTGTGCTTGTATTGAGAATTCCGTAACTGCTCATCATCCAGATTGATTCCAGAGGATCTATTTTTCACAGATTGTATTGAATATGACAAATTGAGTATATCATAAATCACATTTCCTAACCAGCGGACAAGTACAGCAGATTGCAGATCAATGAGGTACAGAATCTAAATTGAAACCTAGACAGCAAGAGAGTTTTACTCCTGACTCCTGACTCCTGCTGTATTTTCCACGACTTTGCGTATTTATCCCGGATAACTGAGATTTTCTCTTGACAATCACAAACTGCTTGAGTAAAATCTTACTACGAAAATACTACTAAAGAGTAATACTACGTAATACTACTAAAAAGTTCAGGAGACAGAAGAGACATAGAAAGAAATTTTGAATTGATTTCTCTCCTCACCTCCCGCATCTCCCTTTCCCTCATATCTGCATAGCGTATGTTTTATTACCCATGTAATCACCACTTCTTATAGGAATTGAAACTGATGACCACAGGTACAATCAAAGACAGCAAACAACAATTAGTGCAAGCATTTCAACTAATTCGTACAGAAAGAAGAAAACTAGAATCCAAAATAGCTACAAAACAAGAAGAAGCTGAAAAAGCCAAAACCCAAGAAATTTTAACAGCAGCGTCTACATACACCGTTGATAGTATTGTTAAAGGTTTAGCTGATTTACAATTATAATTTGGTTGCATTATTAATGCACTTTCGTAAAAATTAGCTCAAGAAAATTCTAAATTAGATGAACTTAATCAAGCGATAGTAATTGAAAGTAAACGAACGACTGCAAGAGTTACAGCGAACTAGAATTGTTGCCGATACTTTAGATATTTTTACTCAAGAGCATAAATAGAAATTAAGAATTTTAGAACAAAACACTACTAAACTAATAGAAGGTAAGCCTTACAAAAGGAAATTGCTCAAAAACGTAAAGAATAGCAAAAATAACACGCAGGATTTGAGGAGAAACTGCAAACTTACAATGAGTTATTAGCTAAAGAACGTCAGCAGGAACAGGAAGAATATCAATATAAATTAGAAACAACACGCAAACTTAATACAGATACCTATCAAGCTAAAACACGCAACTTAGAACTAGAAATACAAGAAACTACATAACAAAAAAATAAAGACTGGGCAGAACGAGAAAAAAATCTCACTGAAAAACAGCCTCTATTTCCGGAATATCAACAGAAGGTGACAGCATTTTCGATAGAACTGGAAGAAGCAATTAAAAAAGCCACGGAATAAGCTATCAAAGACACCAGTCAAAAAGCGAAAGTTGACGCTGATCTATTTGAAAAAGAATGGGAGTCTACTAAACACAGTTATGAAGCTAAAATTCAATCTCTGGATGAAACAATTCAGAAGCAACCTCAGCTACAAACTGCGCTCAACCAAGCCCAAGACTTAGCAATGAGAGCTTTTAATAGCACTTCCAATAATGCTAAATAAGGTTTTTGACATTAATCTTGCATAATTAGGACGGGCAAGATACCCATCACACAGGATAATTAGCTGAATTGTAGGTTAAGTATTTTGAATTTTTTACAGGTTAATTATGTCAGCTAAAAAGCCAACTGAGAAAAACACAAAACCCGAAATTCTTCAAGCTTATGAGGAGTTAGCGAAAGAACAAGCATCTTTGAAAAATCAACTGGAACAAGCACACAAGGAATCTCAAACTGTATCGAAAGAAAGGCCCAAAGTAGAAGCTCAAACAGAACCTAAAATAGCTATGATACAGCCTAATAGTATGTATTCAGCAAAAAATGAATAATACCATTGAAAATTTGGTAAAAATTCAACTGGGCTTTGGTAGTGCTGCTAATGAATTATCGCAACAGTTAAGTACAAAAGCTTCTCGGTTGTCACAAATTGGGGAATCTGTAAACAATGAAATTCAACAATTAGTGCAACTGCATAATTTAGAGATATCTGAAGATATTTTAGATACTCTCATTGAGTCTTAGAGTCTTACGATAATAATGAAAAGGCTTATCACGAAGAGTATAACGAACGTTATGAAGTTTTATCGCAAGAAATATTAGAACTTAAGAATACTTCGACAAAGGAACAGGAAGAACAGCAACGGATAATTAAAGAACGCAATGATAATCTGAATAGGACTAGACAACGGGATACAGCCGAGTATAAATATGATTTAGAACTCCAGCGAAAATTAGCCAGTGATGAATATGCACAACAGGAGAAGTTTTTATATATATAAAGAATTCAGAGAATTGCAACAAGAAACGCAAAAACAATGGACTGTAAGAGAAAAAGCTATTTCTGAGCGGGAAAAACAATTTGAAGAATTGAAGACTAAGGTAGAAGCTTTTCCCAAAGAGAAAGAAGCAGCTATTAAAAAAGCTACGGAAGAAGGTAAAGGTATTGCCAGTTATCAGGCTAAGGTTAAGGCTGATTTGTATGCTAAAGAAAAAGAAGTGGAAGGAAAAAAGCGTTTTTATGAAGAAAGGTTGCAATCTTTAGAACTAACTATTACTAATCAGGAAACACGATTACAAAATCTATCATAACAATTAGAATCGGCATTAAAACAAGTTCAAGATTTGGCTATTAAAGCCATTGAAGGAACTTCTAATCTCAATTCTTATCAGGCTATTAAGGAAATAGCTTTAGAACAGGCTAAGAGTCAGGTAAAGAATAAATAAAGTAGGGGGAACATCCCATTATTAAAACAAATGTAGAGATGTGATTATACTTGCGACTCTACATTTATTTTGAATTTTGTTGGCGGTAGGCTGCCGGAGGCACTATTTTGAATTTTCAATTGATTTATTCTGTCTTTGGTTTTCCTAGTCCGTTGGGTGGTTGTGGTCTTTTGCTTTTAGCAGTTTTGTTTATTTGTGCTTTTTGGGAATTTTGATTGGAGTTGACTTTCTGGTTAGACATTAGATTTATCTGTAAAGTTATTAACTATTTTACCTACACTAGGGAGATAAATCATTCTAGAAGTCTATGATATATTACTGATGAGACTAAATCAAGCGAAGCTAGAAAGATTTAGATTGGGTGGAATATCTTGAATGCGTCCTGATCCGATCGCACGTAATGCTTCTTTCAGATCAATATCCCCTGTATACAAGGCTTTACCAACTATTACACCTGTGACACCTTGGGGTTCTAGGGCTAATAAACTCAACAAGTCGGTGACAGAACTAACACCACCAGAAGCGATGACAGGTATGGAAATTGCTGCAGCGAGTTCTCGTAATGCGTCTAAGTTGGGGCCTTCTAGGGTACCATCACGGTTGATGTCAGTGTAAATGATGGCTGCTGCACCTAATTCTTGCATTTGGGTAGCGAGTTGGGTAGCTAAAACTGTTGAGGTTTCTAACCAACCGCGAGTTGCTACTAGTCCTTTACGGGCATCTATACCGATGATAATCTGTTGGGGAAATTCTTGACAAAGTTCTTGGACTAGCTGGCGTTGTTCTACAGCGACTGTTCCCAGGATTGACCATTGTACACCGAGATTAAATAATTGTTGTACACTAGAGCGATCGCGCAATCCTCCACCTACTTCAATTGGTACTGAAATAGCATTACTGATAGCTTCAATTGCTACTAGGTTAACGATTTTACCTGCTTTAGCACCATCTAAATCAACTAAGTGTAATCTCGTTGCACCTTGGTCTGCCCACATTTTCGCAACTTCCACAGGGTGTTCGCTGAATACTTGCGATTGTCCGTAGTCGCCTTTGTATAGTCGTACACAACGACCTTCTAATAAATCAATTGCTGGTATTACTTCCATAATTTTTAATTGGTGATTGGTGATTGGTGATTGGTGATTGGTGATTGGTGATTGGTGATTGGTGATTGGGCACTAGGCATTAGGAAAATTACTTCCCCATCTCCCTCATCTTCCCCAGTCCCTAGCCACCTGTTACCTATTCCTTAATTCCTGCACTGCTTTACTAAAACCTAAGACCAGTAAAATGTTGGAAAGGGTTAAAAATACCTCTGCACCACCATGTAACCAGTCTATATTGGCTAAAGCTTCTCCATAAGCAACTTTGGCATAGATACCGGCGGGGATGGTGACGGTGACAAATACCAAAGTGCCGTAAAATCCATATAGGCCTAAACGAGGGATTTGTGGACTGCGGCTGATAAACCACAAGAAACCCAAGTAGGGAAATAGAGAAAGGGCGAAAAGGGTTTCCTTTGATATCATTGCTCTGATTTGATAGTTTTTGCCTCAACTGTATTTGCAGACTTGGTAGAACGCCAAATCCATACTGCTGCTGCCCAAAGGGTAAAATTACCCACTAATGTCATGGTAGCTTGTAGGGTGACTAACCATTCTAAAGATTCTGCATTGTCGAAATAATGCCAAGTGCAAGCACACATAGCACTGATTAAAGCTGGTAACATGGCAAAGGATAATCCCCACCAACTGCGGTTTTTTGTCAGTTCACCATAAATCCAGATTAACCAAATAGCGGCTATCCACTCAATGACGCTAGAAACGTGAATAATCCAGGTGGGAATAGAAAGGGCGTGCATAAGCAACTCAAAATTCAAAATTCAAAATTCAAAATTCAAAATGGTGAAGATGCGTGTTTTGTTGTCTGGGTATTACGGTAAGGGTAATGGTGGTGATGAGGCTTTGTTAGCCACACTTCTGCAAATGCTACCACCTGATGTAACCCCTGTTGTGCTTTCTGGAAATCCTGAAGAAACTCATCGGCGTTATGGTATAGAAAGTTATAACCGCATGGAGTTATTACAGGTAATCAAAACTTTGCGTTCTTGTGATGCGTTCATTTGGGGTGGTGGAAGTTTAATGCAGGATGCGACTAGTGCCATTAGCCCTTTTTATTATGGCGGATTAATGGCGATCGCTCAAGTCATGGGTTTAAAAACTGTGGCTTGGGCACAGGGAATAGGTCCTTTATTGCGTCCTCAAACTCGTTGGTTAGCAAAGCGGAATTTTGCTGGTTGTAGTCAAGTTAGTGTGCGCGATCGTAATAGTGCTGCTTTATTATCAGATTGGGGTATACCTTATATCCTTGCACCAGATCCGGTTTGGGCGTTAGAGTCTAAGCCAGTACCTAGATTAGCATATTTACCACAACCAAGAATTGCGGTTACTTTAAGAAATCATCCCCAACTTACAGAAACGCGCTTAGCAAAGCTAATTGCTGCTTTAGTTGATTTACAACAAGCTACACAAGCATTTATTTTAATATTACCATTTCAAAAAAGTGAAGATTTAGGGATTTCCGAAAAGATTCAATCACAATTAAAAGATCTGAGTAAAATTATCTGTGCGGAAGATCCACAACTTTTAAAAGGTATATTTCGTGGTGTAGAAATGGCCATAGGAATGCGTCTACACAGTTTAATTATGGCAGCTAGTGAAGGTTGTCGTTGTTTTGCTTTGAGTTATGACCCCAAAATCAACCGCTTAATGGAAAATTTAGCTATTCCTGGATGGAATTTAGAAAATTTACCAGATGATGCAAATGTAATTAGTAAAATTTGGATTGAACATTATCAAAATAGTGAATCTTTGTCATCGGATAAAATACAATCTTTGATAAATGGAGCCTTTTTACATCGGGAATTACTGAAGGAAGTGCTAAAATGAAATTTTAGAAAGAGATATAAACTTCTACTAGAGAATAGATAAACATAGTTTTTTATCCCCTGATTACGAGGTTGTATATGTATTATGCGGACATGGCAGTACATGGAAAGAATAGACATTTTCAAATGTTAGTTGAAGCTAAAAATAAACGTGGTGCATCTAAAATTTTGGCAGCTAAAATGCGCCGCAATATGTATTCTCATGGTTTACTGCCAGAAGCACATTTTTTTCTGTTAGCACTCCCAGACAAATTTTATTTGTGGAAAGATAAAGGCTTATCTATTGATTTGAGAGAGGCAGATTATGAAATGGATACTGATCGTTTTCTTAAGCCTTATTCCCCTATAAAATAGACCTCAGAATATGACATTAGTAGCGAAGAATTTGAGATAATAGTTTCAGCTTAGCTTCATCAAGTATTAACACTACCATCTATGAATTTACTCCCAGACAATCCATATTGTCTGGGAGTAAATTCAGGTTTATTTGATAATATTCACCACGGCAATCTAAAATTGGAGGAACTGGTTTAATTGCAATGGGTGTTTATGTAGAAACGAATTTTGTTTTAGAACTGGCGCTACTTCAGGAGCAACAGGAAAGTTGTCAACAACTGTTAAACTTAGCAGAATCGGGACGAATCAATTTGATTTTACCCGCATTCAGTTTAACAGAACCTTATGAAACGCTGATTTGCAGAGAAAAAATACGCGGTAAATTATTACATAATTTGAGAGATGAGCTTAACCAGCTTGGCCATTCTCTACCTTACCAATAGCAGGTAAATACTTTTCAAGAGATTACTCAGTTTTTAGTCAATAGTGCGAAAGAAGAACAGCAAAGATTCCAAATGGTTGTAGATAAGTTATTAACGGTTAGCCAAGTTATTCCTGTGACAGTCAAGATACTAACGGCAGTTATGAGATATCAGTCTGAACTTGACTTGAGACCCCAAGATGCTATTGTTTATGCTTCAGTTGTTGATCATTTAAGCAAATCAAGTGAACGGCAACGCTGTTTTATTAATAGAAACTCTAAAGAATTTGATAATCCAGATATTCAAGATGCTTTAGATAGATATAGTTGCACAATCAAATTGAAATTTGATCCTGGATTAAGTATAACTAATTCAAGTAGTGCCACAAAACATACAACTGATTTTATAGTTTAGGTAAAGTTCATATCATCCCTAATGGGGTTTAAGTTGACAGCAATCACTGTCAATTTAAACCCCATTATCCAAGTTACCGATAACCAATTTTATCAACTCTGTCGAGAAAACCCTGAGAGATGATTTATAAAGTAAATGTTGAGGAGACAAGAGGAAGTAGCATAATTCTAGTCATAAGAGCATATATAGCCCCTTCGCTCATTTGTGTTAGACGCTCATAATCCTTGCTTAGACGATGATATTGGTTAAACCACCCAAATGTTCTT
>CAJTBH020000101.1:0-13349 GCA_910574055.2 Azolla filiculoides
CGTTCCATCAGTAGCTATGTAAATACACTACATTTTATGTATCCTATCCTTCCAACATTCCTTGTCTACTCCCCTTTACATTTACTTTATCAATAGCCTCTTAGAATCTACGCTCAAAACTGAAGAAGTAGATACGATACTTTTCTATTTAGCATTCGGTTTAAGAACTCTCCCCATAGCATCATTACATGATGGAGAGCATTTTTTGGTAGAAAAGTATAGCATTGCTCGAATTCCGGCTTTTAATCTGATAAAACCTGATTTCACACGGATTAATAATTTACAAGTTTTAGGAATGGGCGCATCGGAATTTTCTCAAGCGCAACTTGAATCTTTGCCAGCAGTACGAGTAGAATTAAATAAAATTACTCAAGATTTGAGGTCAGGCAAAAAAATTTATTAATCAAGAATTCACAATTAAGAATTTACAAAAACAAAGATAAAAACAACGTTTTGGAATTCTTCATTTAGCTACCAATGCAGAATTTAACCCTGGAAAACCTGAGCAATCTTATATTCAGTTCTGGGGTGATTAAAGAATAAAGTTAAATAAAATTGAAAAATTGAAATTGGAGAAACCAGCAGTTAATTTATTAGTTCTCAGTGCTTGTATAACTGCTGATATTGATGATTTTAAAAGTTTATTTAAGGAAATTTTAAATAGGGAAATTTTGAATTTTGCGGGTGTAACCCATGCTGTTGGTCTATTTTGAATTTTGAATTTTGAATTGATATTAGGGGTAATCTCCCTCCGGTTGCCTTCATCAAGAGAAAACAATCACAGGGTAATTACCCCTAGATATTTGAAGTTAAAAATACTTATAGCACTAGACAGGGTGATTAGGACATTAATGAATGGTAAAATTCAGACTACAAAAGGGTTTTACTTCTGAATTCTGACTCCTGACTCCTGCTATAAAACCATGATTATTCAGCAGTAGCTAATTCAGTGCTGCCTCGTGTGCGTTTCCGTGTCATGGTGTTGTACACCATGACACCGATCGCTTTAATTAAGTTGCCTTCTAATTCTTGGAACATTTTCATATTGACATCAAAAGCGGCATTAGCTTCTTCAACAATGCGATCACCTGCTGTATCATCAATGGGCATAGCATCCAAATTTTGGCGATATTCGGCTTTAAATGCTTTCTCATCGGTAATATCAGCAAACTCATAAAAGCCTGTACCTTCTCCTTCACCCAAGTTCATTGCTGTTTGGGCAATACCTTTGAGAATTTGTCCCCCAGATAAATCTCCCATATAACGAGTATAGGAGTGAGCAACTAACAATTCTGGTTCTTTTGCCGAAATTTCCCGGATACGCTGTACATAAGCTTCACCTGCGGAGGATAATTTAATCTGCTCCCGCCAGTTGTAACCGTAGTAGTAAGTTAAATCTTGTTCTAAGGTATGCTTGCGGTTGAGTTGGGGAAAATAAATTTTGCCGACAACGGGGTGATCCTTGTGTTTTTCCATCTCCTCTTCCATAGCGGAGTAGATGAAGTAAAAGTTAGCAACCAATTTCCGGTAGGAGCTTTTTTCCACTACCCCTTTTAAGAAACACTTGACAAAACCTACGTTTTCTGCCATAGTGTGTGCTTTTTTTGTCCCTATTCGTAATTTGGAGGCTAAATTGCTGCTCATGTTAAATTTCTCAATTTTAAAAAGTTAACTGCTGGAGTTTTGTTTTACGAATGACTAAAAAATGTCATTAAAACGTTAGATTAGAAGTATTTGATGAGAATTTATATTAATATTTTTTAAGTTGTGGTTAACTTGTATATTTATATACAAGGAGCCTAAAAAAAATAAAATTTGTGTATCTTCATGGGAAAGCAAATATATACATATACATAAAAGATTCATCATTAACAATAGACATCTCCAAAAATTAAATATGCGATATCTAGAACCTTTGTGGAGACGTTCCATAGAACGTCTCTACATTCATGGAGATCTCTAATGAGTAACTATCTGTATTTTTACTTAAAATACATTTGTTAAAATAAATAGTCATTAATAAAAATGATTAAGCACTGATTGTTGAACAAGAATTTCCCCAGAATTGTTGAAAATAAAGTAAAGTGCTATTCTCCTGTGTGATTGTGTGGAGTGTTAAAAGTATGGTTTCATCAATAGCTCGGACTAACGGCCGCATTTCGGATGGTTCTATTAATGAAGAATCTGAAGGGATGAAAACAGGTATTGGCAGCAGTTCAGCGATTAATCTCATTCCCTTACCAGCTACTTCTTTATTTGGTACAGATGGCATTCGCGGCAAAGTTGGAGAATTACTGAGTGCGCCTTTAGCCGTGCAAATAGGTTTTTGGGCAGGGATTGTCTTGTGTACTCATACACCTCAATCTGGTCCAATTATTTTGGGACAAGACTCCAGAAACTCTAGTGATATGTTAGCAATGGCCTTGAGTGCCGGGTTAACAGCAGCAGGGATAGAAGTTTGGTATTTAGGGTTATGCCCGACTCCTTGTGTGGCTTATCTTGTTAGCATTACTGATGCTATTGGTGGAGTCATGATTTCTGCTAGTCACAATCCACCGGAAGACAACGGTATTAAACTTTTTGGTGCAAATGGTACGAAGCTATCACCAGGATTGCAAGCAGAAATTGAAGCTGGACTGCGGGGGAATATTTCATATACCTCTGGTGTCAATAATTGGGGTAGGCATTACTCCCGGACAGAGTTGGTGGGGCATTATGGTGAAGCCTTGCAAGAACCTTTACAACCTGCGGTCAATCTGCGGGGTATGAAGATTGTTTTAGATTTGGCATGGGGTGCAGCGGTGGGGTTAGCACCTGCGGTTTTTACACAAATGGGGGCTGAGGTAATCTGTCTGCATAATGAAGCAGATGGCAATCGCATAAATGTTAACTGCGGTTCTACACACATGGATATTCTCCAAGGAGCAGTTAAAGAAAATAATGCCGATATGGGTTTTGCCTTTGATGGTGATGCAGACCGGGTTTTAGCTGTAGATAATACTGGTAGGCAAGTTAACGGCGACTATATTCTTTATCTCTGGGGTCGTCACCTCCAACAAAAACAACAACTGCCAGACAACCTAATTATTTCTACTGTCATGGCTAACTTAGGCTTTGAAAAAACTTGGCAGCAATTGGGTGGTAAATTGGTGCGTACTGCCGTAGGTGATCAGTATGTACAAGCAGAAATGCTACGGACTGGCGGAATGTTAGGCGGTGAACAATCAGGTCATATTCTTTGCCGTCATTATGGCATTACTGGCGATGGCTTATTAACAGCCCTGCACATAGCCACGGTAGTCAAAGAAGCTGGTGTTTCCTTAGGAGAAATGGTGGATCAAAGTTTCCAAACCTATCCCCAATTGTTGCGGAACGTGCGAGTAACAGATAGGGAACGGCGTTTAGGATGGCAAGATTGTCAACCAGTACAAAGTGCGATCGCCCAAGCTGAAGCAGCAATGGGAGATAGTGGGAGAATCCTAGTCCGCGCTTCTGGCACAGAACCAGTGATCAGAGTCATGGTAGAAGCTGCTAATGCTGAACTGGCTAACTATTGGACAAATGAATTGGTAACACAAGTACAAAAACACATCGCTTGAAGAAGAATACAGGAATCAGGAGTCAGGAGTTTCCAGGCATAAGAAACATAAATCTTCCAAAAAAGTCATGGCAAAAACAAAGCAGAAATCTCTGCGTGGAAAAAAGCAATCTTCACCAGAGAAAACCCGCCTGAGCTTGAAAGAAGAGTTAGCCCAAAAGCGCAAAGCCACCATAGCACGTAAAGAGTTGACCAGCTTAGTTGGCAAACTGGTAGGAAGCGGACTATTTTTAGGAATGCTGCTATTTTTCGTCGGTGGAATTAAATTAGCAGTTCCTGGTGCATTAGGTATCATAGTCATTACCCTTTGTTATAAAAACCCGCTACCTGCTCTATTTGCCTTTGTTATGTATGTACCATTCGCCGGTACTATTATTTACTTCTTGGGCAACAGTCCTGTACTTCAACTAGCTAAAGATGCTTTCTATGTTCCAGTAGTGATCGCTCTGTGGCAAAGTTGCAAAAAGCAAAAACAACCCTTCATTATTCCTCAATCCATCAAAACCCCATTTTTGATTCTCCTTAGCTGTTCTATCCTCACCCTAGTGATGATAAATGGTGGACAGCAGTTAAATCCGGCTCGTGGCGATATACCTATAGGCATAGGAATTCTGGGATTAAAAGTATTTCTAGGATATTTTCCTGTAATTACTTGCGTCTATTACCTAATTCTTAATCAGCAGGATTTTTGGTTGTTATCCCGCCTTCAGATTCTCCTCATACTAGTCTGCGGCATCTTGGGAGTTATTCAATTTATCTTCCTCACAATTGGAGTATGTAAAGGGACGGTAGGCGTTGAAGGAGACGCTTTATTTAAGGCAACACTTGATGCTCGGTGTTTAGTTGGTGGTGCGCTCTTATACACACCAGAACAAGGAGTAATTCGCTTACCAGGAACATTTGTAGCCCCTTGGCAGTGGGCATGGTTCTTAATTTCCAGCACCTTTTTTACATTTGCTACAACTTTTAGCGACAAATCTATTATTTGGCGGCTGATCAGTTTGGTTACTTTAGGATTAGTCTTTTTTAACGCAGTTATCTCTGGACAAAGAATAGCCTTAGCTTTAGTACCAGTATGTTTCGCGCTTTTGTTGTTGTTAACTGGTCCATTGGTCAACCTCAAAAAGGTTATCCCCTTGGGAGGAGCTTTCGCTGTAATTTTGGTAATTGCAATGGCAGCTAATCCCACTATCGTACAAGACAGAATGAACAGTTTTATCGGTCGATGGAATGCATCACCACCTCATCACTTTATAGTTGATCAATTGCAAGAAAACTGGAAAAGTGTTGATACTCCTATAGGTAGCGGCTTAGGTCGAGCTACGAACTCTGCCCGTGTATTTGGTTCAACCAAGTTGGTGGAAACCTACTATCCTAAAGTGCTGTATGAAGTTGGAATTGTCGGAGTCTTGGCTTTTTTGGTCTTTGTCACCAGTCTAACCGTTGCTACTTTTAAGACATATCGCACAATAAAAAACCGTAACTTACGAACCTATGGTGCTAGTATGTGGGTGTTCGTACTATTTATCAGTTACAATACTTACTACTACCCCCTAGATGTCGATCCAGTTGCTGTTTATTATTGGTTGTGTGCAGGAATAATATTCAAATTACCAATTCTGGATAAACAAGAAATGCCAGAAGAAACAACCATCAATACCAAAGGTCAGAAAAAACGGCTGTATCAAAAATAATCTAAATATGAACATATCTGAATATAAATTATCAGGAAGAATACAAATCAGAAAATCTAAATTTAACTCTTGAGAAAATCAGAGGAGATAAAAATGGTAAAAGTAGTTATCACAGGTACACAACATATCAGCACTCCCAACTTGCCCAGGAACTCTCGACATACTTTCATTAAAACCAAAAATTTTCCTACAGGCAGATATCCAATAGAAAAACTCTGGAAACCTTTCTCTGGCTTTATCCCTTGGCAACCAATATGGGATGGCTACGAAGTAATTCACTCTTTCAATAGAATTATCTATACCAATAAACCTTGGTTTCTTACAGTTGAAGACCATCTATCTTTATATAGCAATTCCAGAAATCAATTAGAATCTACAGTCTACCCTATTTTAAATAATCGGTTAGTACTAGACAACTGCAAAAAAATCATTGCTATGTCAAGTTTTGCTAAATTCCGCATCACAAAAAAGATAGAAAATTGGAATATAGCAGAAAAAGTTAAGCAAAAGTTAACCGTGATTCATCCCAACTTTCCTGTCAGGGTTAACCATGCTAAAGTTTACGATGAAAAACAACCTCTCCAATTCGTTTTCATAGGTCATCATCTGGCTAGGAAAGGCGGAATTGTGGCTTTAAGGGTTGCTAAGAGAGCCAAAGCATTAGGTTTAAATATCAAAATAAATAAATATTATATCAGGGCTGGGTATTGGTGCAGGTAGACCTACAGATTTTCCTGATAGAAACAAGTATGCAGAAGATTTAAAGTTATTGGATTTAGATAATGTTAATTACTACAAAAGTCTTCCTAATCAACAAGTGATTGATGTACTATCAAAAAGTCATTTTCAATTCATGCCTACTTTACAAGATAGTTATGGGTTTAGCATTGCTGAAGGATTTTCTGTAGCCACACCAGCAATTACCACTAATATATGTGCATTACCAGAATTAATTACTCCGGGTGAAAATGGATTCTTGTTAGAAGTACCCCTAAATGAATCTAGAGAATGGAAAAATTGGCTACATGGGGAAAAATTGCAAACAGAGGAATATTGGGAAGTTTTAAATGGTACTTACGATTATTTAGCAGAAGCAGCTTTGGAACAAATTATCAAATTTTTGGATAGATCAGATAAACGAGAACATTATGAATATTTAAGCGCCGGGGCTTTAGCCCAAGCCCAAAACGTCAATAACGCCGAAAAACAAAATGAATTATTTGATCTTCTCTATACAGCAGCAGCCAAGTAACATTGGAATCCAATGAATCAATACAATCTTAACCAACAAACGTTATGAATAATTACCCGTTAATTTCCGTAGTTATACCTACATACCGAAGAGAGAAATTGCTACAGGATAGTATTCTTGATGTCTTAAAACAAGATTATCCCCATTTTGAAGTTTTGGTAGTGGATCAAACCCAAACCCATGAACCAGAAACTAAAGCTTTCCTGGCAGACATGGCAGCATCTGGTAAAATTAAATTGTTTAGCCTAGATTGGGCGAGTTTACCAGGGGCGCGTAACTATGCTGTACGGAGGTCATCAGGTGAGATTATTTTATTTATTGATGACGATATACAGTTAACACCAGGTTTTTTAGCTGCCCATGGTAAGAATTATGTGGAAAACCCGAAAATAGGGGCGGTTGCAGGTAGGGTATTTGACAGAATGAAATTAGGGGACTCTCGGGGAGAATTGGAAATTGAGTATTTACCCCCGGAAGCAATGGATCCTGGTATTGCTTGGTATCATATTGATTTAGTACATACTACTAAACCTCAGCAAGTTTTAACTGCTAGAGGTTGCAATATGTCTTTCCGTCGGGAAGTTTTTACCAAGTACGGAATTCAGTTTGATGAAAGGTTTCGGGGTAGTGCGGTACGGGAAGAATCAGATTTTTGTTTACGGTTTCGGCAGAGTGGATATGAAATTTGGTATGACCCGGAAGCTTATTTGGTACATTTAGGGGAAGACACTGGAGGTTGTCATGATATTAGTATGCGATCGCTCCAATATCAACTTACCTTCTATCACAATCATTTTCTACTAGGTCTAAAAAATCTTACCTTTACCCAAGCTTTACGACTTTACGGACGTTTATTTGATTGTCACGTTCTCGGACATCCCCCTTGTTATAAAAGTGCTTCTCCCATTAAAGTTGCCACTCGCAGTATTTTCTATTTCTTAGGTTTTCTCAAAGCTGTGGGTACTATGATTCAATCAGCATGGAATGATGGACAAATTTACAGTCGTTTAGATCAACAAGTTTAATTTTGTGCCCGCAGATAAACACAGATAAATTAAATAATAAAAAAAATGATTGTCTCTGTGTTTATCTATTTTTTATGTTTTAAAATTTCTCAAGGAAATTCGTAAATTTATCCTCAAATCCTACCATGAGAATTTTAGTTGCTGGTCATACCTATATAGTAGACCTGAACTGTGAAAAATTACGGGTTTTAGCAAAACTAGAACCAGGAATTGAAGTTACAGTTGTAGTTCCCAAGAAATGGAAACCTGGAGGTGTACAAAATAGAATTATTGAAACTGAATATCGTGATGAAGATGGATTTAAAATAGTGCCAATATCTAATTTTAGCCAAAATCATCAAGGACTGCTCACTTTTGGTGCAGATTTAATTGGATTATTACAAAAATTTCGTCCCCAAATTATTCATGTAGAACAAGGTTCTAGGGGTTTGGCTTATACACAAATGATTATTTTAAATCAGTTATTAGGATTAAAAGCTAAGAATGTATTTTTTACTTGGTGGAATTTACCCTACGAATTAAAATTACCAATTGCTTTACTAGAAAAATTTAACCTAAATCATAGTCATGGAATTATTTCTGGTAATCAAGATGGAGCTCAAATCTTACGTCAACGAGGATATAAAGGTGCAATTAAAGTTTTACCCCAGTTGGGTGTAGATGAAACACTCTTTACTCCTAATCCACAACCAGAATTAGCTACTAAATTGGGAATTTTTCAAGATGATTTTATAGTAGGATTTGTTGGTAGATTTGTACTAGAAAAAGGTTTATTAACTTTGTTACAAGCCTTGATAAATATACAAGATAAATCTTGGAAATTGCTACTGTTAGGTAGAGGTGACTTGCATGATGAATTACTAAAAATAGCCACTGAAAATGGTATTAAAGATAGGCTAACAATAGCAGAAAGTGTCCCTCATCATGAAGTTGCCAATTACATTAATTTAATGAATACTTTGGTTCTTACTTCAGAAACTACTTATAAATTTAAAACCCTGACTGCTATAGGTTGGAAAGAACAATTTGGTCATGTTTTAATTGAAGCAATGGCTTGTAAAGTGCCCGTTATTGGTTCTAACTCTGGGGAAATTCCTCATGTCATTGGTGATGCTGGTTTAATCTTCCCTGAAGGTGATGATCAGGCTTTGTCTAATTGCTTATCGCAGTTAATAGAAAATCCAGATTTAGTTCATGATTTGGGACAAAGGGGTTATCGAAAAGCAATGGCAAATTATACTAACAAAGCTGTAGCTAAACAACAATTAGAATTTTATGAACAATTAATCAACAACAATTAATAATGAAAACATTACAAATTATCCCCTCTATTTCTCTGATTTATGGTGGACCTAGTCAAATGGTATTAGGACTAGCACCAGCATTAGCAAAAGCGGGTGTAGAAGTCACTATTTTGACGACTGATAGTAATGGTGATAATGGTCAAAAGCCGCTGGATGTTCCTTTAAATATTCCCATCAAACAAGATGGTTATGAAGTCATTTATTTTCGCTGTGCACCATTTCGTAGATATAAATTTTCTCTCGATTTATTAAAATTTTTGAAAAATAACGCTCAATATTTCGATATTGCCCATATTCATGCTTTATTTTCTCCTATCAGTAGTGCAGCGGCTATTGTCTGTCGTCAGCAAAGTTTACCTTATATTTTACGTCCTTTGGGAACACTTGACCCATCTGATTTAAGGAAGAAAGAACAATTAAAGCAGCTTTATGTTGCACTATTAGAACGTCGGAATTTAGCAGGTGCATCTGGAATTCATTTTACTAGTGAACAAGAGGCGAAAATATCATCAAGATTTGGAGTAAGTACAAAAGATTTAGTGATTCCTTTGGGTGTTATTCCTCCCGAAAATAATACTGAAAATATTAGAAATAAGTTTGGTATTGATAATGATAAACCCGTAATTTTATTTATGTCACGTATTGATCCAAAAAAGGGTTTAGAATTATTAATTCCAGCATTACAAAAATTATCAATACAGGGTTTGGATTTTCATTTTGTTTTAGCGGGTACAAATCCCCAAGACCCAATATATGAGCAAAAAATTAAATCTGAGATTGAAAATTCCCAGTTAAAATCACATACTACGATAACTGGGTTTGTGACTGGTGAAGCAAAAATAAGTTTATTGCAAACTGCTGATTTATTTGTTTTACCGTCATACTATGAAAATTTTGGTATTGCTGTTGCAGAAGCGATGGTAGCAGGAACACCTGTGGTTATTTCTGATCAAGTGCATATTTATCAACAGGTGTTAGATAGTGAGTCTGGTTGGGTGGGGACAACGGATGTAGAATCAATAGTGAGATTATTAACAACAGCGTTGTCAAATCTCCAAGAATGTCAACGTCGGGGATTAAATGCCCAAAAATACGCCTTACAACATTTTAGTTGGGATGCGATCACACAACAAGTAATTCAAGCTTACCGAGAAATTGTGGTTGAGAATACTATATTTTAATGTCACCAAGAGTTAAAAAATTTAAAATTTTGTTGCAAACAGCGCAATCTCGATGGGATAATAGTCGTTTTGTGTCATGATGGCACAGTAAAATAGTTATCTTTTCTAATTACAGGGAATCTAGCATGGCTCTCCATCTTGGTGATACAGTACCCAACTTTACTCAAGCCTCTACACAGGGCGACATAAATTTTTACGAATGGGCAGGTGACAGCTGGGTAGTGCTGTTTTCTCACCCTGCTGACTTTACACCTGTTTGCACCACAGAATTAGGTACCGTTGGGAAGTTAAAACCAGAATTTGACAAACGCAACGTCAAAGTGATCGCACTCAGCGTTGATAATGTAGACTCCCATAATGGCTGGGTGGGAGATATTGAAGAAACCCAAAGCACCACCCTCAATTACCCAATTTTAGCAGATGCTGACAAAAAGGTTTCTGACCTTTATGATATGATTCACTCCAAAGCAGCTGCCAACATCACAGTGCGTTCCGTATTCGTCATTGACCCCAACAAAAAACTGCGTCTTTCTTTCACCTACCCCCCCAGCACCGGACGCAATTTTGATGAACTATTGCGAGTAATTGACTCTTTGCAATTAACAGATAACTACAGCGTTGCTACACCAGCAGACTGGAAAGATGGTGACGACTGCGTAATTGTTCCATCCTTGAAAGATCCCGAAGTTCTGAAAGAGAAATTCCCCAAAGGTTATCAAGAAATCAAACCTTATTTGCGGATGACTCCCCAACCTAACAAATAATTTGCAGTAACATTAATATTCATTTCGTAGGGTGGGTTAGCGATAGCGTAACCCACCATTTTTATATATATTCACAACTCTAACGATAAGATAAAATGAGTTGGGTCACTAAAGTAGGAGAAACTAACCATGCTTTCATCCCCTTTAGTTTTTCAGTTTCCACCATCAATGTCAATCACAGACGAACAATTTTTTGAATTCTGTCACCTAAACCGCGACTTACGCATTGAAAGAAATAGATTTGGACAAATATCAATTATGTCACCAGCAGGTTCAGAAACAGGAAATCGAGAAATTAACATCCTTGGACAATTGTGGGTATGGTCAGAAAAAGATGGTACAGGTATTGCTTCTTCTTCCAGCACAGAGTTTAAACTTTCCACAGGTGCAGAACTTTCTCCTGATGCTTCCTGGATACAATTAGACAGATGGAATACCCTCACACCAGAACAACAAAAGTAGTTTGCACCTATTTGTCCTGATTTTGTCATTGAATTGGGATCGCCTTCTGATAACTTGCAACCTTTAAAAGATAAAATCACAGAATATATCCAGGAACCAGGAATACAATTAGGCTTATTAATCGACCGAAAAAATCGCCGAGTTTATATTTATCGTCCTGGACAAACAGAGAAATGTTTAGAAGATCCTGATACTGTCAGTTGTGGAAGTGTTTTACCGGGATTTGTTTTGAATATGGGTAAAATTCGGTAAATAGCCATTATAATCATCTAAAATATTAGATGTTGTAAAATTCTAACTATATTCTGTAAAGCTGTTTCAAAAGCTACTAAACTGCTACTATTTGCTGCTGCTACATCACCTTTTAATCTAGCGCGTAAAGCAGGTAAAGCATCAACTCTATACAAGTTACTAAAACCCACTGGTAGTTCAACAGGGAAACTTTCTGCAACAAATAACAAACGATTATAAACTTGTTTTTGTTCTTCTGGTTAGAGTTAATTTAAGAAATTAGCAACAAAATTAACGGTTTTAATCCCCCGTTCTAATAACCAATCTCGTCAGTTTTCCCGTTCACCTATAGTCATCAATTTACGAGCATCTAATAATTGTATAACTAAATCTGTTTCTAGTAAGCGCTCGCGCACTAAAGTATCCTGTGCTTCTCTGTCATTGGTTACTGGTAAATCTACAATCTGTCATGTCATTGGTTCCCGGTAAGTATACAAATTCTACACCCCTTTCTAAAAAGGAATCAGGACAAAAAACCTCAACAGATGCAACATCTTTTCTCATCTGTCTATTTCCATCTAAAACTGCAAACTGTTGTAAAACCCCTGTTCCAGTGCGATAGACTTCTGTCCCATCTACCAACATAATGCGTGTGCGGAGAGTTGAACCATATTTAACAGGAATTGCAGCACCAGTAGTCGGTATTAAATAAAATTTGTTAAATGCGATGTTGGCAAATCGCATTTAACAAATTTTATTGAGCATGATTAAAAATACCAAATACCGCAATCTGACAATTAGGATTATTTAAATGATTGCAGACAGCAATTACATCTTTATATAGAGTTGATTCCGGGTTCAAATCCATTAATTTACAAACAGATTTAATAGAATGGATTAGTTGACTATAATTTTGATATTTTTGGTGCATATTTCCTCGATTTAATAATTGGTATTCAGATCCCCGATTTGTTTAAGAAGTCGGGGATCTTGTTGTGGGTCTCTAAATTTAGTTAGCTATAGTAAGCTAATAAGTTGCTGTATGCAGATTGAATTTTTTGTAGTTGCTCAATAATACCTTCCTGCAAAGTTTTCAACCGCCTGAATTCAGCTTAACGATTAATTTCATCTGTAGTTTTTTGTCTGAGGAGATTATCTAACTCCGATTTACGAGAATTGATATCATTATCAATGCGTTGACTGACTTCTTCTTCATAAGCATCAAAACATTCTTCGACTGCATCATAAACAACTTGAGATACCAAAAGTGCACCAAGAATCAATTTTTTCATCCCAGATTTTGAGAATTTTCTGGTTGATATTTCTCAGTTTCATACAAAGGCGTATCAGTAGCATGGATTCTATCTTCCATTTCCCGAAGTCGCATTTCAACTTTACGTTGCAGTTCTCTATTATGTTCATCAGGTGATGTCATTTATATCCAACCTCTGTAGTTAATACCCTTATATATTAACTTACCCTGTTAATTGTACCCAAGAGCAAAATCACAGTTTTAACCTCAATTATGTAAACAGACGAACTGGGAAGAGTTGTTTTGACTCATTTAGAGGATGTTAGGTCTGATGCAGCCTACAAGAAACTTGATTGTGACACTTGCGTAAGTCCTATATCTGTAGAATCAATCCAAAATTGGATGACCTGGGGGAGTGTAAGACATGGAGAATGGATTCAGCTATACGGCAAAATTTGAGAGGGGATAACTCAAGTACATTAGACTTGTCCACAAAAGATAAAAAGCTTACGGTGAAAGCGTTACACGAAGTATAACTGGGATGAAACACTAATTATGGCTGAAGGCAAAAATAAGGGTTTGGGGA
>CAJTBH020000107.1:0-16687 GCA_910574055.2 Azolla filiculoides
AATGTAGAAATATTATCTTCTGAAATTGCTATTTCGGAGTCACAGCGTAATCAACAAAAACCCAGTGTTTATTGGGGTTTTAAAACCAAGGATGCACGTAAAAAAATGCAGCGTTTATATCCGAGCATTTAACCCAGCAAAATTGCCTTGGCAGACTACTAGAAGCATTTGAGAGAGTCAGCCAAGGCGCAACAGAAATGATGCTGGTAGCTGGTTTTTCTGCAATTGGGAAAACTACCACCATCAACTCAAAAAGTATTGCAGTTAGCGGCTTGTATTGGGAATCAGTTTGCTTTAGTAACTTTGGCTATTGTTTCGGAACAATCTCAAATCGAAACAGCAGCCTGTTTATGGAAGGCATTACAAGAAGGGTTAATTTTACCAATTGGTGATATTTATAAGTTTTATGTTGGTCAAGAAACTCTAGCAGGTACTTCCGAAAATCAACAGACTGTTACTTATGAGTTTTTACATAACAGAGTACAGCAAGCAGCTTATTCTCTGATTCCTGATCACCAAAAGCAAACTACTCACCTCAAGATTGGGTAACTGCTGCTGCAACAGATTTCCCCAGGAGCGATAGAAGACCGGATTTTTGAATAGTTAATCAATTAAATGACGGCATTGCTTTAATTAGTGGACAAACACAACGAGATAAATTAGCATAACTTAACCTCACCGTCTGTCGCAAAGCTAAAAAAAATTCAACTGCCTATCAAGCAGCTCATGAATATGCCGCAGTAGGATTGTCTTTGTTAGGAGAAAAAGCTTGGCAACGACAATATGAAATGAGTCTCGCCTTCCATGAATTAGCTGCTGAAGTAGCTTCCCTGTGTAGTGACTTTAAGGGGATGGAAAAATTCAGTGATACTGTCATAGAACACTCATATTACTTACTGCTTGAAGCAGTATTAACCGCATTAGAATTGACGGAGAGACCTCTCATAATAAACTCACTGAAAACATTGTCATTGGCATCGATCTTCTACAAAACTTGGGGGTAAAAGTTCCAGAAAAACCCACACTGGAAGATATTCAACAGTGAATCCAAGAAACTAGCGAACTGATTGGCAACCGGAAAGTTGAAGATTTTATTCATCTATCTCTGATGACAGATGCTAAAACCATTGCTAAGGAAACCTTACCTCTCTTGAGGAAAAGCTACGCAATTCCATTAGAAGTCGGAAAGCTGACATTTGTCGGATATAGCGGTAACAGTTTCTGCCTCCATTCGTTGTGTTGCGGTCACCCCCTTGCTACCTTGGAGCAAGATACGCACATTTACCACGATAGTTTGGTGTAACTTAATCAGGTCACAGCAGTTAATTATTGCCGAATCTATTGGCAAACTATGTTAAATTTACTGGTTTTCGCAGAGAATACTACCCTTTTGTCTAATTTACTTCTCCAAGGGACGGAATTTCTCCCCCTGCTGCAGTCTAGAGATGATCTGTATGGACTATATATATATAATATGTTCTACTTACATAAGCTCATGCTTGGTTTTTTGTTTGGGGAATTTGAACCAGCTAACAGTTATGCCCTTGAGTGCAGAAACTATTTAATTACTGTTCCAGAATCGGTTGGCGTAGCTGTACTTTATTTCTACGATTCTTTGCTTGCCCTAGCACAATTGAGTCAACCTTTAGGTGAAGAACCAACCACATTAGAGCGAGTAGCAGAAAGGCAAACTCAGTTACAGCATTGGGCGCACCATGCACCGATGAATCACCACCATAAGTTTGATTTAGTAGGATCAGAAAGATGTCGCGTTTTACGACAGAAAACTGAAGCCGGCGAATTATATCACAAGGCGATATCTGGAGCTAAAGGAAATACTTGTAATAATAAGCAATTGCCAACGAACTAGCCGCACAATTCTACTTAGATTGGGGTAAACAGCGCATAGCCTAAGAATACATGATTGAAGCCTACTACAGTTATGAGCATTGGGCAGCAAAAGGCGAGCGCTCAGTAAATTGTCTAATCAACCCACAGTGGAAATTTGTATTGTAACTCTTTCCTGGATAATAGTACTGAATTTATTATTAAAATTCCTATAGCAGCCTTATCTGAAATATGAGATAACACGGTGCTAAAAAGTATTGAGCGACAAGGGTTACAGGTATTTTCTCCCTCACGAATGACTTAGGATTGCTATATATAATTTTTTACGTGTCGGCTCAATAAGTAGGTTTTTCCCACTTAGGGTGAGTAATATTTCTGTTTATGGAATAAAATGTTGTCCGTTGTCAAATTGATATCTTTAATAATTACTTGTTCGTATCCTTTAAACTCTGCATCTTCTGGCAGTTTCTCCTGGGGATATTCTAGTATTTTTTCACGGTCTATTTTAATAGTTGCGTTTTTACTGTTCTTGGAGTGCTTTTTTGGGATTTTCCTTTCTTTCTCTGATGAGTGATTTTTGTCAAAGCCTTTGGAGTTGGCTTTTATGTCTGGTTGACCTTGTTTCCCCTTGAGTGGATTATTTTCATATTTTAACTGTTGATTTTCGGCTCGTAATTCTTTGATTTTTCTTTGTAATTGCTCTATTAAGTTTAGAGCTTGTTTGAAAAGTCGGTCTTTGTATCATGTTGAATGCCGCGGAGGGGAATCAAATATCTCAGTACACGCTCAAAACCTAGATTCTAGAGGCTTCGGCACGCTTTGTGTTGACGCAGTGTCCCGAAGGGATACGCTCCATTTCATTGCGCTCAGAATGACAATTTATACCTCCTAAAACTTTTCAAACATGCTGTTAGTAATATCTCCATTGTCTGACGCATTGATTCGTCTGCAATGCCTTTTGGCTCGATGGTTTGCAGTAACTCTTCTCCCTACTTTTTACTCGAATCCAGTTTTTGCGTTGTCTTTCATATTTTATTACATTCTTTGTCCCTTGTTTACTTTCTTTTTCTCCGCTACCCCTATTTATTGAGCCAATACATTTTTACTTTCGCTCAAAGATCAATTAAGATATTTGGGAATACTAGATTGAGAAATCATTAAGGATGAGCGCAATATGGTTAGTAATCTTGTCAATATTCCCGGATATCTCATCAGTGAGGAACTTTATAACGGTTCTAGAACGCTAGTTTATCGAGGATATCGAGAAAGAGATTCATTACCAGTAGTGATTAAACTGCTGAAAAATCCTTATCCCACGTTTAATGAACTCTTATCATTTCGTAATCAATATACCATTGCTAAAAATCTCAACTCGCCTTTAATTGTCCAAATTTACACCCTAGAACCATACCGAAATGGTTATGTGTTGGTGATGGAAGACTTTGGGGGGACTTCTCTCAATGAATGGGTAGGGAAGGTCAAACAAAAGTCTCTACAGGAGTTTTTAGAAATAGCGATTGCCCTCTCCAATACCCTAGATATATTGTACCGGGAACGCATTATTCATAAAGATATTAAACCCAGCAATATATTAATTAATCCCGTAACTAAACAAGTCAAATTAATTGACTTTAGTATCGCATCTTTATTACCGAGGGAAACCCAAACCCTAGTTAATCCCAATGTTTTAGAAGGGACATTAGCTTATATATCACCAGAACAAACAGGGAGAATGAATCGCGGGATAGACTATCGCACAGACTTCTACTCACTAGGTGTGACATTCTATGAATTACTAGCTGGAGAGTTACCTTTTGTAGCAAACGAGCCAATGGAGTTGGTGCATTCTCATATAGCTAAAATAGCACCATCAATACACGAAATCAATTCAGAAATTCCCTGGGTTATTGCAGAAGTCATTAGTAAGTTAATGGCTAAAAATGCTGAAGACAGGTATCAGAGTGCGTTGGGATTAAAGTTCGACTTAGAAAATTGTTTAACTCAGCTAAGAGAAACTGGTGGAATTGAGAAATTTGAAATTGCACAGCGTGATATATGTGATCGCTTCATTATCCCTGATAAACTCTATGGCAGAGAAACCGAAGTCTTAACCCTACTAGAAGCATTTGAGAGAGTTAGTCGAGGTACATCAGAAATGATGCTAGTAGCTGGTTTTTCTGGAATTGGAAAAACAGCAGTCGTCAAAGAAGTGCATAAACCAATTGTCAGACAACGTGGCTATTTTATTAAAGGCAAATATGACCAGTTTCAACGTAATATTCCCTTCAGTGCTTTTGTACAAGCATTTCGTGATTTAATGGAGCAATTGCTAACAGAAAATGATGTCCAACTAGAGGAATGGAAAAACAAAATATTAAATGCTGTTGGCGACAGTGGACAAGTAATTATTGAAGTCATCCCCGAATTATCAATAATTATTGGTGAACAACCACCAGCAGTAGAATTATCAGGAACAGCAGCCCAAAATCGCTTTAACTTATTATTTCAAAAATTTACCCAAGTCTTTACTAGTATTGAACATCCCTTAGTAATGTTTCTAGATGACTTGCAATGGGCAGATTCAGCATCACTAAAGTTAATACAACTATTAATGGCTGATACAAGTCATCTTTTATTAATAGGTGCATACCGTGATAATGAAGTCCCACCAGGACATCCATTAATGTTGACTTTGAGTAATATACAAAAGACACAAGCAACGATTAATACGATTAGTTTAGTACCACTAAGTCAAGTGGAAGTAAATAAATTAGTTGCTGATACACTCAAATCTACAGAAGAACTCGTATGGAATCTTTCTGTATTGATATATCAAAAAACTCTGGGGAATCCATTTTTCGCAACACAGTTTCTCAAAGCATTACATCAAGATGAACTGATTCACTTTGACTTTGAGTTAGGATGTTGGCAATGTGAGATTGCCCAAGTGACAACGCAGGCGGTTACAGATAATATTGTCACCTTTATGAGTTTGCAATTGCGAAAACTACCGCCATCAACTCAACAAGTATTGCAGTTAGCGGCTTGTATTGGGAATCAGTTTGATTTAGCAACTTTGGCTATTGTTTCGGAACAATCTCAAATCGAAACAGCAGCCTGTTTATGGAAGGCATTACAAGAAGGGTTAATTTTACCAATTGGTGATATTTATAAGTTTTATGTTGGTCAAGAAACTCTAGCAGGTACTTCCGAAAATCAACAGACTGTTAGTTATAAATTTTTACATGACAGAGTACAGCAAGCAGCTTATTCCTTGATTCCTGATGACCAAAAGCAAACCACTCACCTCAAGATTGGGCAACTTTTACTGAGTAATGCGCCACTAAGGGAACAGAATGAAAACTCGTTTGAAATTGTCAATCAACTCAATATTGGCAAATCCCTGATTATTGAACCAGAAAAGCAAATAGAACTGGCTCAACTCAATTTAAATGCTGGACAAAAAGCTAGAGCAGCAACAGCTTATACTGCTGCGTTGGAATATGCTACCACAGGCATTAGTTTACTACACCTTCTCAAGTGGGAAACACACTACAACTTAACCTTGACACTGTATGAACTAGCAACAGAAACTGCCTACCTTAGCGGCGATTTTGAGCAGATGGAGCAATGGGCAGATATTATTTTGCAACAGGCCAAAACTTCCATTGATAAAATGAAAGTCTATGCTGTCAAAATCCAAGGTTATATGGCGCAAGCCAAAAAGCTAGAAGCAGTCCAAATTGGATTAGAAGCTCTGGAATTAGTGGGGGTAAGTTTACCTAAATCACCTGAACCCTCAGACATTCAACAAGCACTTAGTCAAACTGTAAGCAATCTTCAAGAGAAAAAAATAGAAGGGTTAATTAACCTACCGTTAATGACAGATATTGAAAAGTTAGCAGCTACTAAGATTTTAACAAGTATGTTTACTCCTACCTATCAAGCTGCACCTACGCTTGTACCTTTAGTTACATGTGAATTGATTAACTTATCGCTCAACTATGGTAATTCAGCATTTTCCAGTTCTGGTTACGCTTTTTATGGTCTGCTATTGAATGTAGTATTTCAGGATATTGAGTCAGGCTATCAATTTGGTAAGTTAGCTATTAGCCTAGCGGAACAGTTCAATGCTCCAGAAATCAAGGCGTTGGTACTTAATGTAGTGGGTGCATGTACGACTCATAGCAAAGTTCATATTAAAGAAACATTGTCTCTTCTTTGGGATTCCTACGAAAGCGGACTTCAAGGCGGAAATTTTGAACATGCTGGCATATCTGCCATGCTGAAATATGAATACTCCTATTTTATGGGACAGGAACTAACAATACTGGTACGAGAAATGGCCTCTATCAGTGATGTTTTAGCTCGGCTCAAGCAAGAAAACGCTCTACGTTGGCATCAAATTTCTCAACAGACAGTATTGAACTTATTAAACCCCTTAGAAAATTCATGCAACTTACGAGGTGAAGTCTACAACGAAGAAACTTCTTTACCACTCATGAAAGATGCTAATGATAGAAGCGGGCTTCACTCCTTGTATGTTAATAAACTAATTCTTTGTTACCTATTTGGAGAATATCAACAGGCACAGGAAAATGCACAGCAAGCTAAACAGTATTTAGATGGAGTACAGGGACACATATTAGTTCCAATATTTCATTTCTATGATTCCTTAGCCCACCTAGCAATTTACCCATCAATATCGCATTCGCAACAAGAAGATATTTTAAGTCGAGTGACTAAAAACCAAGAAAAGATGAGGCTATGGGCAGATTACGCACCTATGAATTTTCAGCATAAATTTGATTTAGTTGCAGCCGAACAGTCTCGTATTCTAGGTAACAAAGCTGACGCAATGGACTATTATGATCGCACTATTGCTCTTGCTAAAGAACACGGATATATCCAAGAAGAAGCACTTGCTAAGGAACTCGCTGCTAAATTTTACCTCAGCTGGGGTAGAGAAAGCATGGCTAGGGAATATATAACTGAAGCTTACTACACCTATACCCGTTGGGGAGCAAAAGCCAAGGTTGCTGACTTGGAAAAACGCTATCCCCAATTACTTGCGCCTATATTACAGCAAACCCGTTCTACTGTTTCAACTAACGACACTATCTTTGCCTTGGGGAGCGTGACATCTACCAGTTATTCCAGTTCTAGCACAAGTGTTTCAGATACCCTAGATTTAAAAACTATTCTCAAAGCATCTCAGACTATCTCCAGTGAAATCGAACTAGAAAAACTGCTGGCATCCTTACTTTCTATCATCATCGAAAATGCCGGGGCTGATAAATGCGTGTTAATGCTGTCGCGGGATGAGCACCTACTAATTAAAGGCTCAATTACGCAGGGAACAAAACCCGTTGTATTGCAACGCCTTCCTATTGAAGATAGCCACAACATTCCAAAGAAGCTAATTTACAAAGTCAAGCACAATCAGCAGACCGTTGTACTATTGGATGCAACAGCAGATCCTAACTTAGCCAACGACCCGTACATTATGCGTAAAAAACCTAAGAGTATCCTGTGTAGTCCGATTTTGCATCAAGGCAAGTTAATGGGTATTTTATATCTGGAAAATAATCTGACAATGGGAGCATTTACCAGCGATCGCGTCGAACTGCTAAATCTACTTTGCTCTCAAGCTGCAATTTCTTTAGAAAATTCCCGACTTTATGAACTTTCCCAGGAATATGCCCAACAGCTAGAGCAATCATTTGCCGAATTGAGTGCAAGTAATTCTCGTTTCCACAACTTAGTAGATAATGTCCCTGGGGTTGTTTATCAATATCAGATGACTACCGATGGGGTGATGTCGTTGAATTACATTAGTGCACAATGTAATAACTTTTTTGAAATTACCCCAGGTCAAGCTACGTCAAATGTTGAGTTTTTCGGCAATATGGTACATCCAGATGATATTGCAAATTATCAGCAGTCTAATACCGATACGATTCAATTTTTATCTCCCTGGCAGTGGGAAGGACGAATCATCACTCCATCAGGAATTGTCAAGTGGATTCATGGTGAATCACGAATTGAACGGCGTGCTGATAACTCACTAGTTTGGGATGGATGGTTTTTGGATATTAGCGATCGAAAACAAGCTGAACTTACCTTGCAGCAAAAATCACTCTTACTAGAAGAAGCACTAACTGATTTGCAAAATGCCCAATTAAAAATGATCCAAAGTGAAAAGATGTCTGCATTGGGTAATTTAGTGGCTGGTGTTGCTCATGAAATGAATAACCCTCTTGCTTTTATTTATGCTACTCTTCAACAAATTAAACCCAACTTTGCTGATCTCACTGAACATTTAAAGCTCTACCAAGAAATTCTAGAAAACCCAGGTGATGAAATTCAAGACCATGCCGAAGAAATTTATTTAGACTATCTTTTAGAAGATTTACCTACAGCGATAGATGCAATGGTGATGGCGTGCGAAAGATTAAGAAATATTAGCACTAGTCTTCGTACTTTCTCTCGTGCAGATCAAGATTACAAAGTCCAGTTTAATCTTCATGATGGTATAGATAGTACAATTTTAATTCTCAAACATCGCCTGAAAGCTAATGAACAACGCCCCGCAATTGAAGTAGTGACTAACTACAGTGATTTAGCTCAAATAGAAGGATTCCCCGGACAATTAAACCAAGTATTTATCAATATTTTGGCTAATGCTATTGATTCCTTAGAGGAATCAAACATTGGCAAGAGCTTTACAGACATTAAAACCAATCCTAACCGTATTAAAATTACAACATCAATCGTAGACAAATATGTAAAAATCTCAATTGCTGATAACGGGAAGGGAATGGGTGAAGAAATTAAACAGAAGATTTTTGAACATTTATTTACTACAAAGGCTGTAGGAAAGGGAACTGGATTGGGACTGACGATCGCTCGGCAAATTGTGGAGGAAACCCACGGTGGTAAATTGAGTTGTCACTCTGTTTTGGGCAAAGGTACAGAGTTTATTATTGAAATTCCAGCTTGAGTATTAAATTTTATAGAACCCAAATTGGTTCTATCTTAACCTGACCTTGGGATCAGGAAAAGGATAGCTTTCTCGTTCACCACCGGAAAGTTCTTCAACTAGGTGATCCTCAAAATTTTCTAGTTGCGTCTCTTTAATTGCTGCTTCAATTTTCTGCCTATCATTATCACTTAACTCCCATTACCACCAAGTTTGATGTGGTATTCTGCCTAAATTTAGCTAATTGACGCACAGTTAAACCAGCAGGAATTGGTTGCTGTTATGGTAAAAGTGCTAATTTTTGAGCTACTAAATTAGAGGTTGTTTTAAAAGGTTTTGATACATCACTAAGGACTTTTCAAACGTCCTAAGAGGAGGTTGTGAGTGAGTTGCCTTCCCATCTACTAAAATTACTCCTTGTTGAGGAGAGAGAATTCAACTAATTACTTTCAGTAAAGTAGATTTACCAAAACTATTAGCATCTACTCAACTCAACCATTCTCCAGTTTGCAAAGAAAGATTAATATCTTGGATCTACTAGAAACGGTTTAAAGGTGTCATTCTGAAGGTTTGCGGAGCGTCTCTGAAAGAGATAGTAAAGAATCTCCGAGATACTAGAGCCTACGTAGGGCACGCTCCGCGTTCACCCAGTGTCCTGAAGAGATAAGCTGCGCTATCAGTATGACATAAGTCCAAGTTCCACCCGTTTGTAGTATAATTGGCGAAACAGTATAACCACCTGTGAGATTTTGTAATTCCAGAGGCATTTTAGCAGTTCAAAAAATAATTATTCTATTTTTTTAGTTATACCAGACTACACATTCTTTTGCAATACAATTATTTTTCATAATTATACATCAACATAACTAAATTTATGAATAAATTAGTGCCCTTTTACCTATATATAGCTATGCAACTATAATTTTCTGCTTTAAGTAGGTTGAATAAAACAAGCATCAAATTCATCTGACTGTCAAGAGGAAGTGTTATGAATTTGGACAAACCTCTTGTCTTACTTAGTACACTTAGTTTAGTTACACTCCGTAGTGTAGGAATATCTCCAGCATTAACTGATAATCCGAACAATTATAGAAACCAGCGCCAAGAAACTCGTCATAGATCAGACAATAATCAACGACGAGACAATAACCACAGGCCAGATTTTGGTCTATATTAAGGTTAGTTAAAGTTCTGAATATATTTGCTAATTTTTGTAGCTACTATTTAATATCAAATTCATTGAATTACACAGAGATGGTAGTTTTCTTAGTTGTTAACAACAACTATAATTCTTGGACCTATCGCCAAAAGAACTGATATATAAATAGTATGTCTCGGTGAAATTGAGATGTATTTATGGAGTATCAATTCATGAACTATAAACGGAAGTTGAGTATTTATGCTATTCCTGCTGTTGCTGTTGTGGGTTTACCTATCTCTATTCTTACTACAGGATGTCAACTAACCTCTCCCGATCGCACTTCTGTTCCCAATAATTCCAGGGAAAATGGAACAAGTTATCAAACATAGGACAATGACAGAAACTATCCATCGTCTAACAATGGCAGACATTATCCATCATAATCAAAAAGATTTAAATCAAGCTTCAGAGAAAATGTCAGAACTTAATTTAACTGACACTCAAAAAGCACAAGTTAAACGGATTAGAGAGGAAAGTGAAGCACAAATATTTGCACTTTTATCTCCCGAATACCAACAGCAAGTAAAATCTGTTAATAATGGTCGCTATAAATTGTCAATGAAGAAATTGTGATCGCTCAGTTTGTCCGCAGAACAAAGATAGTAATGAACTCAAATTATACAACAGCAACTACAACAAATTGAGAGGATTTTGACTCCAAAATAGCGAGAAATAATGAATCAATGGCGTAGGTCTCCGAGAGGAAATTCATCCTACTAAATAGTTACACAATATTGAGTGTGTCATTGTGGCGGTTATCACTTGGATGAGAACATACAGCTATCATAAAATATGGCTTACGCTGCATTGCATTACAGACAGTACCAGAGATTCAACTCTATCACCTGCTATTCTGCTTAATTGCTAATCAAAAGATCTCTGCGTCCCTCCTGCTCATCAATGTTATAATCTATATATTTATTTTGTTTCTACAGAAACGTCTTTTTTAAAGTAACAATTTGTACAATCTTGATTTTCTCTATTGGTTTTGTTTGTGAAGCTATCATACAGCACCAATGACTGTTGAGAATCCCAACTTAACTGAGAAATCACAGAGATTATTCACCAAAATCTGTTGTACGTCGCATATCTCAGCCTTATGACAAGGTAAACTGGTGGAGTTGACTGATAAAGATTAGTGTCCTATGCCTGCGTTTTTATTAGAAGTTGGTACTGAAGAACTACCTGCAAGCTTTTTGAGTAGTGCCATAGTACAATGGCGATCGCGCATTCCTCAAACTCTGGAAGCTAACAACCTCAAAACTGAAACTGTGGAAGTTTATGGAACTCCCCGACGGTTAGCAGTTCTAATTACAGGTTTACCATCCCAGCAACCAGATAAAGAAGAAGAAATCAAAGGTCCATCGGCACAAGCAGCTTTTAAAGATGGTAAACCCACACCGGGAGCAGTTGGGTTTGCTAAAAAACAAGGTGTAGAACTGGACGCTTTTGAAATTCGACCTACGGAGAAAGGTGATTTTGTCTTCATCCAGAAAAAGACTCCCGGCCGTCCAGTTGCGGAAATTTTGACAGAACTTTTTCCCCAGTGGGTTTGGAGTTTAGAAGGAAAGCGGTTGATGCGTTGGGGAAGTGGTGATGGTAGATTTTCCCGTCCAATTCGCTGGTTAGTGGCTTTGTTGGATGGGGATGTTTTGCCCTTAGAATTAAAGAATGGAGATAAAACGGTTAAGAGCGATCGCATTTCTCAAGCACATCGCGTTTTACATCCCGAACCTGTCAGCATTTCCCACGCGACAGAATATGTAAATACCCTGCGTTCTGGTTACGTGATAGTTTCACCAGAAGAACGGGAAAACATCATTACTGAACAAGTCAAAACCGCAGTTCAAAAATTAGGCGGTTTCACACCAATATATCCTGATTTATTAGAAGAAACTACAAATTTAGTAGAGTATCCTACCGCAGTAGTTGGAAAATTTGAAGACGAATTTCTACTATTACCTACAGAAGTCTCAACTACAGTAATGGTGAACCATCAGCGTTATTTCCCTGTTTTCAAGACTTCAGAGAATCACGAATTATTACCTAATTTTATCACTGTTTCTAACGGCGATCCGACAAAATCAGATATCATTGCCGTTGGTAATGAGAAAGTAATTCGGGCGCGGTTAGCTGATGGGCGTTTCTTCTATAAAGCTGATTTAGCTAAACCATTGGAAAGCTTTTTACCTCAATTGGAAACAGTTACTTTTCAAGAAGACTTAGGATCAGTTCGTGCCAAAGTCGAGAGAGTAGTGAATATTGCTGCCCGAATTTCTCAGCAGTTGCAATTAGGCAATAATGAAAGACAGAAAATTCAACGAGCAGCCTTACTTTGTAAAGCAGATTTAGTCACCCAGATGGTGTCTGAATTCCCAGAATTGCAAGGCACTATGGGTGAAAAATATGCTCTAGCTAGTGCTGAAGATTCAGAAGTAGCACTGGCAATTTATGAACATTATTTACCACGATATGCAAGTGATAATTTCCCACGAACTATTACAGGTAAAGTTGTTGCCTTAGCAGATAGGTTAGATACTTTAGTAAGTATATTTGGTTTAGGTTTAAAACCTTCAGGTTCCTCTGATCCTTTTGCTTTAAGACGGGCAGCTAATGCAATAATTAAGATTATTTGCTCACAATCTTCTGACTCAACTCACCAAGACTATAAAGATGGTTTAACGCTTGATTTAGCAGGTTTGTTAGAGCAAACAGCCACAGAGTTTGCGGCAGCTTTTAACAAAGATAGAGACTCACTAATTAAAGTATTGCAGGACTTTTTCATACAACGAATCCGCACTCTATTTCAAGAAGCAGAAGTACAAATATTTATTGACGAAATAGATTATGATTTAGTCAATGCTGTATTGGGAGAAAATGATCCAGAATATACAGAACGGGCATTACAGGATTTATTAGATGTGCGCGATCGCGCCCTTTATTTACAACAAATCCGCAATAATGGTACATTAGATAAAATATACGAAACCGTCAACCGTTCTACCCGTCTGGCTGCACAAGGTAATTTAAACTTCCAGCAGTTAGAACCAACAGCGGTAGTTAAACCCGAATTATTCCAAAAATCTTCTGAATCTGCCTTTTACAACGCCTTGCTTGAGTTAGTACCCCAAACCCAAGCAGCACAACGAACCCGCAACTATCAAATATTAATAGCCGCACTAGAAAAAATTGCTCCCACCGTGAGTAAATTATTTGATGGTGAAGATAGCGTTTTAGTCATGGATCTAAATCCTGAGATTAAACGAAATCGGTTAAATTTACTGGGACTACTTCGTAATCATGCCCGTGTTTTAGCTGACTTTGGGGCGATCGTCAAAAATCTGTAGCAAAAGACAACAAAAACAGGTGTAATTTTTGCCGATTAACGCTATTATAGGGTAGCTTAACCAGGGATGCTGCACAGTCTATGCCAGAAGCTGTTGTGATTGGATTGGGAAAGTCCGGTATTGCTGCAGCAAGATTGTTGAAACAGGAAGGCTGGGAGGTGGAATTAAGCGATCACAACACCTCTCCAAACCTCCTGGAACAACAACAAGAACTTGCTAACGAACAAATTCCCGTTAAATTAGGTAACACACCAGACCTAGAGAGTGAAATTTTACCACAACTAATAGTTGTTAGCCCTGGTGTACCTTGGGACATTCCTATATTAGTCAAAGCGCGAGAGTTAGGCATTGAAACCATTGGTGAAATCGAACTAGCCTGGCGACATTTGCAAAATATCCCTTGGGTAGCCATTACCGGCACGAATGGTAAAACTACCACTACGTCGCTAACTGCCGCCATTTTTCAAGCCGCAGGATTGAACGCTCCTGCCTGTGGTAACATCGGTATGGCTGCTTGTGAAGTGGCTTTATCAGTACAAAAACCAGATTGGATCATTGGAGAACTTAGCAGTTATCAAATCGAATCTTCTGTCACACTTTCTCCCCCCATTGGTATTTGGACAACATTCACACCAGATCATTTAGCCCGTCATAAAACCTTAGAAAATTACTACAATATTAAGGCCAAATTGTTAAATAATTCTCATTTACAAATATTTAACGGCGATGATATTTATTTAAACAAAGTAGGATTAAATCATTGGCATAATGCTTATTGGACAACTGTGAAAGGACCAGAATTTTTAATCGGTGAAAAGGGCTTTTATATGGAAAATGGCTGGGTAATAGAAAAATTATCTGCAACTTCCACATCTCAACCGATTGTAGAAGTTTCTGCTTTGCGAATGGTAGGAGAACACAATCAACAAAATCTTCTCATGTCAGTAGCTGCAGCCCGGTTAGGAGGAATTAATATTGAAGCAATTTCGCATGCAGTCCATGAATTTCCTGGTGTTACCCATCGCTTAGAACATATCTGCACATGGGAAGGAATTGATTTTATTAATGATAGCAAAGCCACCAATTATGATGCGGCTGAAGTGGGTTTAGCATCTGTAAAAAGTCCTGTCATTTTAATTGCCGGTGGTGAAGCAAAAGCTGGAGATGATACAGGCTGGTTAAATAAAATTCAGGCTAAAGCTGCTACTGTTTTATTAATTGGTAATGCTGCACCTACATTTGCTCAACGTCTAGAAGAAGTGGGATATACTAACTTTGAAATTATCGAAACAATGGCAAAAGCTGTACCCAAGTCCGCAGAATTAGCAAAACAATATCAAGCATCAGTTGTGTTATTATCTCCAGCTTGCGCAAGTTTTGACCAATATCCTAATTTTGAAGCAAGGGGTGAAGATTTCCGTCAGTTGTGTTTGAATTGGGTGGAATCATAAACTTGGCATTACTGAATTAGCATAAGAAATCGGAAAATTCAAGATTCTAAACTTTGCGCCTTTGCGGGAAACCTCAATTCTTCTGTTTAATAAGTAACTCAGAGTATAGGTTGTTCCTATTACCAATCACCACTACCGCCCTGAATTGAAAATGCTTCTTTTAGAAGAGCCAAGCTCAGAAAATAGTGCTTCCAGAAGGCTGGTCCAACAAAATCCAAAACGTATACAGCGTGATCTCTTCAGAGATTTGGAATCGTTGGTTTATTTACGCTGTACTGTACTAGCCCAAACAAAAATAATGCAAGCTTTAATGGGACATTAAATCACTTAGCTAGTCCATGTTCTAGGGCAAAACGCACTAATTCTGTACGGCTATTTGTGCCGGTTTTACTAAATAAACGGCTGACGTATTTTTCTACGTTGCGAACGCTGGTTTCTAAGCGACGTGCAATTTCTTTGTTCATTAAACCTTCGGCTACTAGATTTAAAACACTTTGTTCTCTGGGAGTTAAATCTATTTTGAACGGAGGAGGGGTTTGAGTAATTGCATTTCTGGGACTTAATAAATCTTTGATTTTGGAAATTTCATGGGCTAATTTAGCAATATCCATATTTTCCGTATCTTCACTAGCTACCTGTGTTTTTACAGTGTGACGGACGAGTAAGTTTTCAACTATGGCCACCAGTTCATCAGGATCAAAGGGTTTGGCTAGATAAGCGTCAACACCAGCTTGATAGCCTTGAATGCGATCACCTGTCATGCCTTTAGCTGTTAAAAATACCACAGGTAAAGCTTGAAAACGCGCATCATCTCGCATTTGCTTCAAGAAATGATAACCATCCACTTGGGGCATCATGATATCAGAAATCACTAAATCAGGTATACTATGCTGCATCATATCCCAACCTTCACGGGCATTACTGGCAGTTTGAACCTTAAAACCGCTTTCTTGTAAATATTCTTTCACGGCTTCCCTCAATCCGGGTTCGTCATCTACCAGTAACAGTTGTGCTGACATCGAAAATTCCTATAAATTTACCTTTATCTAACTTTAGCGAAATTTGGTCTGGATTGGGTATTGGGGATGGGCATATCTGATGCAAATCCTGTGAATAACTTTTATTGATACCAATCAATAGTTAGAATGTGCTTCAATTCAAGTGAAATCAAAGGTGACACTTTTAAAGTGTATTATTAAATATTCAATCACATTGATATATACTTCAGCACCTAGAGGCTAGTACCAAGAAACAAACTCACCTGGGCCAAAATATGACTCACTGAGAACTGTTTAGAACAGTACCACACACAATCAAGATTATTCGCTTTTGTCAACAAAACAACATTTCCACTAGCGAAGGTATTGAACGCATTTCTGCTAAGTAGGTGGGCAGAAAGATTTATGACTATATCATGGCGGATGCAGCAAAGGGCAATCAAGCAATCCCAAGGGTTTTAAGTACTTTACATTTTTTCACATAGTTATGTTTATTTGTGTCTACCTACTTATCAAAGAATTAAGATCAAGTCGCAGAACCAAACGACGGGAATTTCTGGCAGATATAGGAACACTTAGCCTCATCCGAGGAAGTCTTGGAGTTGGTTCTGGCTATTTTTTTTACAAAGATTCAAGTAATCAATTAGAATATCAATGCAGGATAAATCCTGCTGTTAGCTTCCATCCCTGACTTAAAAATTGACATTCTATATATACCTTATATATACGTTTGTCCCTCAAAACTTTTTAGGTTTTGAGGTATTCAATATGCCTAACGCATTGGTGACAAGTTAAGGAAAAGAAGAAATTGTCAAGGGTGGTATTTGGATAGGTTAAAAATCGTGAGAAACTCAGTGTAG
>CAJTBH020000109.1:0-13031 GCA_910574055.2 Azolla filiculoides
TAATCTGTATGAGTCAGTAGAACAGCTATTTAAGTCAGGGATAAGTACAGGTTTTCAAGAGCTTCAACATAGCACATATAAACCCGAAGAAACAGGGCATGGTCTTCATGAAATCCGCAACTTTGGGTTTCAGCTTGATCCTGATTCAGTTTGGTCAAATCTAAAAAGTGTTGGGATGGTAGAACCTATCGGACAAGTGGATGATAAAACAACAGTAGAGACTCGTTATTTTATTAGTAGTCTTGAGTCAAATGGAGAACAATTGGCTAATTCTGTCCGCAGCCATTGGGCAATAGAAAATTCATTGCATTGGGTATTAGATGTAGCTTTAAAACAAGATGACTGCCGGATTAGGAAAGATAATGCTCCACAAAACTTTGCAGTAATGCGGCAGATAGCAGTCGATCTTTTGGGTAAAGAGAACCCCGTGAAGCGGGGGATAAAAAATAAACAGTTTTTGGCAGCAATGGATAATAACTCTTGAGAAAGAGTTTTAGCTTTAGCCTCAACTAACTTGTCAACAATTTACTTAATATTTTCTTCTACTTATTTTTACAGATAAGTTTACTTATTTATGGATGAATAGTTAGCTCATTTATCCTTAGCTAAGAGTTATTCAATTGGAGATAAGCTAATCCATGGCTTAATAAAAAAGTGATTGATTTTGTTTATATATCCCTTAAGCTTTGCACTTATATATATAGATGATTTTAAAATCTTCATTAGTTTTTATTAGGAAATAAGGTGCGTTTCCCCTGTCAAAAGATCCCATATTACCTGTCACCTGCTATACTAAAAACAGTTTAAAAGTGTCATTCTCAACGTTCGCGGAGCGTCTATGAAAGATATAGTGAAGAATCTCCGAGATACTAGAGCCTACAGCACGCTCTGCGTTTACCCAGTATCTCTAAGGTATATGCTGCACTACGTTACCCATAGCTTCCACCACGCTGCGCTATCAGTATGACATAAGTCCAAGTTTCACCCCTTGGCAGTATATTTACCTCTATTTTGGTTACGGTGCACTTGTTCTAACAAGTGTTCCAAACTTCCTGGTGCGCAAAGACATTTTAATCCTTGACAAACTAAACCCACAGTTCCTTATGCTAAATCTGATACGGCTGCAAAAACTGTTGTTGGGAGATATTTACGTATCAATGACTTTATTTCTCCAGTGGTACTACGAGTTAAAGTAGAATTCTGATACCAATCTAAGGCAGTAAATAAATTAAGACAAGCTTGGGGATATTCACTCATTACACTTTTAAAGGCTTTTAATCCAGCTTCAGCTAAATCAAGATAATGTAGATTATCAGTTAGCAAAGACAGACGCACTAAATTAGCGATCGCAATCCCATTGGCTGAAGGTGTAGCATTATGGTGTAGCATTATCTAGATAACTACGCTCCCGCACAATTAAATCTTGACTATTATCGGTGGATGTGTAAAAGTAACCACCTAATTCAACACTCCACAGAAATTCCTTAAATTCATCTTGCAGAGCAACAGCCTTTTCCAAGCAATCAGAATTATCAACAGCGGCTTGGTATAAATCCAGCAATCCCTTAATAAAAAAAGCATAATCTTCAGATTGAGCCAAAACCGTCGCTTCACCTTCATAATTAAGTCGGTGAAAACGTCCATCCACAAATTGATGATCCCAAATAAACTTAGCCGCTTGTACTGGTAATTCCAGATAAATTGGTTGTTGGAAAACCTCAGCCGCCCTAGCCAAACCAGAAATCATCAAGCTATTCCAGCCTACAATCATCTTAGTATCAGTCACAGGCAGAATGTGACCAGGCCAGTTAGTAGTTTTCGCCTCCTGATTATCTCGCGGTGGGGGGAAAGTTTACAGTGAATCAGGTGCAACACCGTAACGCGTAACAAACAACTTACTCAAAGCAATTTCTATGGTTTGACTCAGTTCACCAGGAAGCAGTCTTTGTAAAACATTGTTACCTTCAAAATTCCCATTAGGAGTGACAGTAAACTGCTGTTGTAATTCCCTTAACTCTTCAGTTGTTAACAGTTCTTGTAATTCCCTGTAACTCCATACATAAAAAGCACCTTCTTGCGGTTACGTATCTGTGGAATGAATGAAGCTATCCGCATCTTGAGCAGCATAAAAATAACCAGTTGGTGCAGTCATTTCCAGTTGTAACCATTTTACAGTTCCAGCCACCGCCCTTTCAAAAGACGGTTCCTGAATTCCGGCACTGCACAAATTGGCCAGATATTCAACAATCTGACCATTATCGTAAAGCATCTTTTCAAAATGGGGGATAGTCCAAGTGGGGTCAACAGTGTAGCGATCAAAACCACCAGCCACATGGTCATAAATCCCACCCAAAGCTAAATCCAGTCCTCGTTGAGTACAAACCTGTTGTCCATCATACCGATATTGATAATGAAACCGAGTTCCCCGCAAAGGGAACTCACAATAGGGGATCATGGGAAAACTATTACTAACCTGCTTAGGATTGATGATCCCCGTGCAGGTTTCCCAACCTTTTTGCAATAATTGATGGTCTTCAACTTCCTGACTAGCACCGTTTTGTAATACCGCAGATGTCAGCAAAGCCTCAACAATTACTGCTTTCCGTTGGCGTAACTCCTCTTTTTCCATATCATAGTAACGATGTAAAGCTTGTAACACCTGCAAAAATCCCGGACGACCATAGCAGGGATCAACAGGAAAATAAGTCCCAGCGTAAAACGGCACCAAATCATCTGGAGACAGAAAAGCATTGAGAGTCCAACCCCCTTGACCACTCATGATTTGCAAACTCTGCATATAGATGCTGTCAAGATCAGGTTTTTCTTCCCGGTCTACTTTGATAGGGAGAAAATTAGCATTGATATATTTATTGAGCAATTTCAAAATCAGAAAACGCCTCCCCTTCCATCACCGTACACCAGTGACAACTAGAGTAGCCAATAGAGAGAAAAATGGGTTTATTTTGCACCCTTGCAGTTTCCAATGCTTCATAACACCAAGGCCACGAATCAACCGGGTTTTCAGCGTGTTTGCGAAGATAAAGGCTTATCGTTTCCGCAAGGCGATTAGTCATAATTACAGTTTCCCAACCTTCACTGTCAGTCTAGCATTTCCACCGTAAACAGTTATCAGTTGTTTCGCTTTAAGTGGGATCGGTATGAACAGATACGAACTATTTGCTCTCTTATTTAAACTAGCGTACTGCTGAACCCAGCACAGGTGCTGGCATTTCTGAAACAGGGGATACTGACTTTTGAGGAATTTGATTACTAGGATTTAGTGCTGCGATTAAGTGCAGCAAAAAAGTGATTAAAGCAGCTTGCATAAGTCTTTCCAGCATAGTACTTCTCTCTGTTAATAATAAGATTTTAAGTAAAATTGGTTATTCTAAATACACCTCATACTCCTGATTTACCCGATTTGCAAAATATCTCCGGATAATTAACCAGAAAAAAAATTAACCTGTGAAAAAAGTTACTAATACCTGAAAAAAAATTTTAACTAAGCTATAGTTGCCAAATACAGGCAAGCCAAATTATACCTGAGTTCGATTTTGGATTGATTTCAAGGACAAATCTGGGGGCTTGTACCATCAACTATTGGTCAATATTTAAGGACTTGTGTAGAAAGGTGAGAATAGGACTTAATCTGGCGTTGATTAACCATTCGTTTAACCCTCTTTTCACATCACGATAGTTACTTAGACTCCGATCCGCCTCAAAAGGTGCCGATAAAAAAATTTTGATTTGAGATATCTGATTTTAGACTTTTCCCACATGAGTATCTAGAACCACTTCAGGAACTACTAGACAAAGCTCTACACAAGGAAAAATTTTTAGTGTATATCAATGAAGCTCATATTCATCTTGACACTGATTAAGGCTATGGTTAGTCAGTTAAAGGTGAACGTGTTTGGATTAGTTCTTGCTCACCTAGTAGAACCAAGGTATCTTTCTATGGTGTTTATATTTATAACTTAGGTGAAGTCAGGATTTTACCCTATTAAACAGCTAATGGGATTAATACTATTGAGGTTCTCAACAACCTCAAAACCGAATTTCCTCACCAACCCATGAATCTGGTTTGGGATGGCGCGCCCTATCATCGCTCTCAAATTACTCAAGATGCAGCCAAGGAGCTGGAAATTAATTTACAACCGCTCTCCGCTTATAGTCCTGATTTTATGCCTGTTGAACATCTTTGGTAGTAGTTACGAGAGGATGTAACTTATCATACTTGCTATCTATCTCAAGTTGATTTAATTCAGGCTCTTTATCACTTTCAGGATCACATCAATCTTGATCCTATTTCTCTGGCTGATCGATTATGGGTTAAAAATCATCTTGACCCTGATGAAGAAAAACTAAAGAAAGACACACAGGGACTTTATAAAAAGTATAGAAATAATCCCAAACGTGGAGTAGGCTCTTGGAATGGGCATATAAAAACCTATGAGGATCAGAGAAGAGATTTAAATAAACTTCTTGATCATTGGAAACGCAGTGGATGTGGTGACTTAGACAAAACTCGTGATGTTACTAAACAGCAAATAAACCCAATTCTTGAAGAAGCTAAGTATTGGGCAAATAAACCAGCCCCATAAAAGCCAGATAATGCTGATATCTTTGAGTTACCATAAATCGATTTGCCGAACTTTGAATTTAACTTTGACGGGATTACAGCAATATTTAGGATTCTCTGGGGAAATGAGCAAACAGTTTAGTAATTTAAGTTTATTGTAAACAATTAGCGAAAAACGGACAACCAGAAATCGATGACATCTGAAGCTTTATGGCGAGACTGGAAACCTCGTCTTTAGGTTCCAGCTTTATCTCCCTTCTATAATTACTTTCTTCCTTTATATTTTCAAGGGAGACTCAGGAAAAGTTTGCTAAATGTTAGAAATACCATCCTCTCCACTGGAAGAATTGTATGATGTGTTGCTTGGTGGGGACGGTTTACTTGCTTACCATCAGCCATAACATTAACTAAATTTAAATAAATCACTATTTTTAAACACCCTTTTTTAAAGAAATCAAGGAATTTGAATTTTCAACAATTGATTCATTTCCGCCTCTCATTCCTCAAAATTATTAATTTTATTGAGATGATATCTAATATTATTATTACCTGTAAGAACATTCTTTCATAATTTGGCTGTATTCTCAATAGAATATCCATTGCTGGCTGCCTTTATTATAATCTTAAATAAGGTTTGGTGGTAACATACCCCCTGAGTTTCAATGGAGAAATTTTCTACTAAACACTCAATAACCTCTTCAGGAGTTTCTGAGTCTGTTAAAACCAGTTCTTCTTATGAAACCGTCAACTTCTTCGGCCAATATGCTACACACTACTTTCATCATTTCATTTTTTGACCCATTTTAAATATGAATTCAGTAGTTTATAGCACCTGCATATACTTAAAAGTGATTAGTGCTCGCTCTTCTCTTAAAAACTTTTTGGTTTACTGCTAATTCCCAACTAGCAACTTGCGTTAGATAGAATAAATGACAAATAGCTACAAACACGCTCATGATTCCTATCGTTATTGAACAATCGGGTCGAGGTGAACGCGCCTTTGATATCTACTCACGGCTGTTACGTGAGCGCATTATCTTTTTGGGACAACAGGTAGATAGCGGTCTAGCTAACTTGATTGTTGCCCAATTGTTGTTTTTAGATGCTGAAGACCCGGAGAAAGACATTTATATGTATATCAATTCTCCTGGTGGTTCAGTGACGGCGGGGATGGGCATTTTTGACACCATGAAAAATATCCGCCCTGATGTCTGTACCATTTGTACCGGACTGGCAGCGAGTATGGGCGCTTTCCTTCTTAGTGCTGGAACCAAAGGTAAGCGTATGAGTTTACCACATTCACGAATTATGATTCACCAACCTTTAGGTGGCGCACAAGGACAAGCGACTGATATTGAAATCCAGGCGCGGGAAATTTTATACCACAAGCGCAAGCTGAACGGGTATTTAGCCCAACACACAGGTCAACCACTTGAGCGTATTGCGGAAGATACAGAACGAGACTTCTTCATGTCTCCAGAAGAAGCTCAGGAATACGGCTTAATTGACCAAGTAATTGACCGTCACGCCGCCGGTAGCCGTCCAATGGCGGTGGTGTAGGGGACTGGGGACTAGGGACTGGGGACTGGTCAAAATACCCAATTACCAACCAGCAACTACCAATTACCCATTCCCTTCTTTTAAAACCCCGCTATGGGATCAGGTTGAGATTTGAGGTAGTTGAGAAAATCCAGCAATTCTTCTTCGCTAAGTAAAGAACGCCCTAACTTACCGTAGGTTTTTTTGAGATGTTCTCTTCCCTGTTCTTTTGTCCAGCCTAAACGCTCTATCTGCACATCCGTTTGGGCAATGACATGGGATAAATTTACTGGTTCGTTTTTCTTCTTCCTTTTAGCGAGCGCTGATTGTGAGCTAATATCGTCGGTAGGAGAATAACTGCGTGGTGTAAATGGTGTGATGTTAGTTGCACTAATTGTTGGTAAGGGTTGAAGTTCAGGTTCTGGACTAGATAACATCTCTAGTTCGGGCGCTGAAGTATAAATTTCTTGATCTCTGGTATTAGTTCCAGAAAAACTTTGACTTAACGCTGGGTTGTCAATATCTCTTGTAGTGTTGTTGTTTTGTCTAATTGCGGGGGGTGAAGTTGTTTCTGTGTTACTGTCCAGTGACCATTGATTACTGACAACTTCACTCGATGCAGAGACCGACTCATTTAATACATTCGTAGTATTTACGGTAGGGTTTAATTGAGCCGGAGAAATGGGTTTTGCAGAAAATGGCACTGTTTCCCCAGTACTAGTGATTCCCAAAACCATCAGCGCCCGATTTCTGGCTTGATCTTCGGCAACTTCTACAGTTTCTGCTGCTGACATACCAGTGGCACGGGTGACACCTTCAATTTGTACACTAACTCGGACAATATATTTGCCTTGAAAAATCTGTACCAATTCGGAAATCATGCTGCCGTTGGTATACAAGCTCTGGAATTGAGCCAACATCATACTGCCACCAATCTAAATCTGTTTAAATTTATTTGTACTTGATAGGACTTCCTGGTACTTTTCGCGCTATGATCATCTGTCACGATTGTAGCAGAAATTAACTCCTGCTGACTCACTCAGGGTGTTCTTCCTTTCAATGCTATACTAATTACCCAAATCAATATCTAGAAGTATTTTCTGGAAGTGCGCCCTAAATCTACAATAATAAAGATAAGGTTCGCCCTCATTGCTTGTTAAGCTGCTTACCTGATTCTTACCGATTCTACAGATGGGAAAATTGGGTTTATCGGCAGTTTCTCCTAGTTAAAACTCAGATTCTCATGGCGTAAAATTACCTGAAATCTAAACAATCAAACACCTGTTTCTTGCCTTGTGTAGGAGTTTGTAGGTAAAATGGAGAGCTCTCTAAACCAAATCTCTCAAAAACCACGAGCATCATTACCAGGTGGAAATCGAGTATCAGGAGTCCTTTGTAACATTGGTTAGGTGAAGAAAGTTGAACCCAGGTGAACTCTGAGAGTGTCGTGCAGTGAGAAGTCCGAGCAGAGGAGAGGGTTCCTCTAACAGGAACTTAGGCAGCCTTGCCTTCTCTACGAGACGCTATCCAAACGGGTAATTCGTTGGCAAAAAGTGTCTGTAGGCTGTGAGGATATACAGGGAAGAACCAGATTACACGAAAAATGATGTTTTGACCAAAGGTCGGTTCACTGCATGGAATTTTCAATCGCTACACTCCTTACCAATTTTACTGATGATAAATTGGTAGCTCGGAAGGTTTTGGAAAAAAAACTGGGTTGTGAGGATGAAGACAGTTTAGAAAAACTTCACATTGCTTTGGAGGTGCTAGAAAAAACTGGGCTGTTAGTAAAAGAACGTGGTAAATATCGCCGTGTATCAGAAGAGGGGCTAATTGAAGCTAAACTCCGCTGTTCTAGCAAGGGCTTTTGCTTTGCAATTCAGGACGTGGAAGGCTCTGAGGATATTTACATCCGGGAAAGTCATCTTAGTAATGCCTGGAATGGCGATCGCGTTTTGGTCAGAGTACTAAAAGAAGGTAGTCGTCGGCGTTCTCCTGAAGGCGAAGTGAAGTTGATTCTGGAGCGTTCCAATCACACTTTACTCGCACGGATTAAGCAAGTGGAAGGGGGTTTCCGTGCTGTTCCTTTAGATGATCGTCTGCTGTTTGAATTGAAATTGTTAACAAACGGCATGAAATTAGAAGAAGCTATCGACCACCTGGCTCATGTAGAAGTTCTGCGTTATCCTTTAGCTCAGTATCCACCTCTCGGGCAGGTTGTACAAATACTGGGTAGTGATGCAGAAGCTGCTGCTGATATAGATTTGGTAACTTGTAAACACGATTTATCTCGGAATTTTTCGGAAAACGTATTAGATACAGCCGCTAAGTTGCCCAAAAAGTTACTGAAAGCAGATTTGAAAGATCGCGTAGATTTACGTAACTTGTTTACTCTGACGATAGAAGGGGTAAACGGTGATGATAGGGTCATAGAAAATGCTTGGAGCTTGGAAAAAAATCCCAGTGGCCCATGGCGGTTGATTGTTCATGTCACTGATTTATCTCACTATATTCAGGCTGATGAAATATTAGACCGAGAAGCACTCAAACGGGGGAGGTCAGTGTATCTCGGAGAATTAATTTTACCGATGTTACCTGATACTGTGGGAGAACGTTGTTCTTTGATGCCAGGTAGCGATCACCTTTGTCTCTCTTTTGTGATTACTATTGATCCCCAATCGGGAGAAGTGTTGGAATGGGAAATTCAACCCAGTGTCATTAATGTAGATCAGTCCATCAGCAAACAACAAGCACAAGCAGTTCTCACAGGTGAATCAACAAAAGCATCTGCGGAAAGTATAGAGATATTACATAACCTAGCCACTTTGGCTAAAGCAGCTAAACAAGCTCGGTTGTCTCGCGGTAGTTTACAATTGAACCTACCACCTAGCCAAAATCCTTACCATGATGAGGGAGCGATGGGGGCTGTGGTAGTCAATGACTCACCAGTGCGATCACTCATCACAGAGTATGTACTGTTGGTTAATGAACTGATGGGAGAGCATCTCAGCGCCTTGGGAGTTCCCGCTATTTGGCGAGTCCAAGGGACACCCGATCCTGAAGATGTTCAGGAAATGCTGAAATTAGCCATTAATTTGGGTGTGGAACTGACACTTGATCCAGATTTGGAAATTCAACCTCTAGATTATCAACACTTAACTAGAGCTTTTACAGAATCACCATCGGAACAAGTCCTTACCTACTTGTTACAAGATACTCTCAAGCCATCTTTATACAGCACCACCAAAACTCCGCACTTTGGTTTAGCTCTGCCACAGTATCTTCACTTTAGTTCTCCCTTACGGCGTTATCCAGATTTATTAATGCAAAGGGTGTATCATGCTCTACTGGAATACGGGCGCGATCGCCGTAACACCCGTGTCAAAGAGCGTGTTAACTTGCGTCACTCGGCTTCCCATCTGGAAATTAACTGGAATGTTCTCCCTCCAGAACTCCAACAAGAACTACAAAGCGATTTAACCAGAGTCCTTGTTCAGATTAATGACAGAGAAAAAGAAGTCCAAGAAGCTGAAGCCGATTTAGCCGGACTGCAAAAAGCCCAACTGATGAAACAGCGAATCGGTCAAGTCTTTCCCGGTGTAATTACTGGGGTTCAATCCTACGGCTTCTTTGTCGAAATTGAAGTTCCAGCCACTGAGTTAGAAATCGGTTCCAAGCTGAGTACACCATTGCGAGTAGAAGGACTGGTTCACGTCAGTTCCCTCAAAGATGATTGGTATGAATACCGCGCTAGACAACAAGCTCTTTTTGGCCGCAAAAATCGCGCCTCCTATCGACTAGGCGATCGCGTAGCTGTACAAGTCAAAAGTGTAGATTACTATCGCCAGCAAATTGACTTAGTCACAGTTGGTGCTGATGGTGTAGCCAAAGACTTAGGAGTTGGAGCAGGAAATCAAGATACATCCGATGGTTACTTAGAAGATCACACAGACACTCTTGATTTAGATTTATACGATGAGGATGAGTAACTTTCCCAGATAATTAATTCCGTGTCAACTAGCACAAAACCACTTATTTTAGGTATATCAGGCGCATCTGGTCTGATTTATGCCGTTCGCACTCTAAAATTTCTCTTAGCAGCAGAGTATATAATCGAACTCGTTGCTTCCAAATCAACTTACATGGTTTGGCAAGCAGAGCAAGATATTCGTATGCCAGCAGATCCCGAAGCACAAGAGAAATTTTGGCGACAGGAAGCCGGAGTTCCCCTACTTGGTAAACTCCGCTGTCATCCTTGGAGTGATGTTGGTGCTGGAATCGCTAGTGGTTCTTTCAAAACTCTGGGTATGCTCATTATGCCATGCAGCATGAGTACAGTGGCCAAACTAGCTGTAGGGATGAGTTCCGACCTGCTAGAAAGAGCAGCAGATGTCCAAATTAAAGAAGGACGTAAGCTGGTTATTGTTCCCAGGGAAACTCCTTTTAGCCTGATTCACCTACGGAACTTAACAACCTTAGCAGAAACAGGAGTGAGAGTAGTTCCTGCTATACCTGCTTGGTATCACAATCCCCAAACCATTGAAGATTTAGTTGATTTTGTAGTAGCCCGTGCTTTAGATCAGCTAGATATTGACTGTATACCTATTCAACGTTGGCAAGGTCATCTTTAAATCAGTTATCAGTTTCTTTACTATTTAAGTAGGAAGGCACAAGAAACCGTAGACGGGCAGCGGCTTCTCGGAGAGTAGTATGTGACGAAAAGTAAAATTCACCAAAACCTCTTGCCTCTTGCCTTGTCATAACGACAATTTGTAACACCCACCTACTTATTGATAACTGTTCCCTATTTCCTAACAGTTGATAAAAATGGCTATAATTCGCTTAATCTTGTTAGTAGTCACACTGGGAGGACTAACACTATTATTAGTCCAAAATTTTTCCCCTGCCCTTCCCCTGGTATTTTTGGGTATGCGGACTCAACCATTACCATTAAGTTTATGGATTTTATTTAGCATAGTGGCTGGTGGGTTTACATCTTTTTTAATTACTACCTTATTAAAATTTGGTAATTATTTTGCTCAACAGTCATCAACAACCACAGTCAAATCAACTGCAAATGTACCACGCACCAAGACAAATGCAAGGGGAGAAAATAGACAAACTTCTCAAACCTCATACAAGCAAACAAGTACAACTGATTACAATACTAATAACGAGTTTGATGATTGGGACACAAATCGTAATCAAGAGAACGATTGGGATTTTGACGAATCACCACAGACACCAAGCTCGAAAAGCTCCTCACCTCAGCAACCACCCAAAAATAGTTCCCCTTATGATTCTGTTTACTCCTACAGTTCCCAAGAAACCAAAAATACTGGAGTGGGAAAAACTAAACCCATTTATGATGCTGATTATCGAGTAATAATCCCTCCTTATCAACCACCAACTACTGATCAAACAAATGATGATGATTGGGATTTTTTTGAAGATGAAGATTTGGACTATGATAAAAAATCTACTCGACAGTAGAAACAACCAAAATAAGTAAATATTTTACCTCTTAACCTTTTCCCAACTTCAGCAAGAACTATACACCCTGCACTTGTCTCTGTACTCCCGCGATTCTTGTATGATTTCACCCATCATTGCGGCTTCCTGTAAAGCCATAAAGGCATTAAGATATTCAAAATCATATCAAGCAGATAAAAGTTGTCTGAGTTGGTTCTCTGCTTGGAAAGTCAAATAGCCAGTTGTTAAAGCTGTTTGCACAATGTCTCGGACTTGAGTCATTGTTGATCCCTCATTAGTAATATAAAACTCATTGAACTTTCTAATTTTGACAAAATTTATTTCCCTAAAGTTTCCAACAAGTTCTATAAGGTTTCCGTTAAGTTTAAGCATACCTAAGTAGTAAAGAAAAATGCACCTAACACTTGTTATTAAATTCGTTAATAATTTATTTATCTTTAGTTTATTCAGACTTTATATACTAAGCGTTAGTATATCCTTACCGTTACGGTAAATCCACTACTAACCGTAAATCCACTAGTGACAATAATGGCGGCAGTAGATTCCCCACCAATCGAAGAAGAATTTACAGAAGCTCAAAAAAATTGGGCTTTAAACAAATTAAACGTAGATTTAGCTTCTGCCAAGAGAAAAGCTTTCACACCCATGGAAAAGAAATTGGTGAGAGGTTTGCTTTGTGGTTGTAGTCCTGCGGAAGTAGCCAAAAAAGTTTATCAAAGTAGCACTAGCAGCACTGTCAGAGTTTATCTTTGTAATGAATTATATAAATACATACAAGATATGCTGAGTAATCAGGCAGGATGCTTAATTAAAGTGAAAAACTGGAGTCATGTAACTCATTTATTAGAAAAAGCTGGGTATAAAAGAACTGATTTTAAATACCATCAATAACCAAATTGATCACAAATACCAGGGAGGAATAAACTGAATTACCAAAAGTTGAAGCAACCAAAATTCAATATCCGGGTCAAGCTGTTGATATCAGTGGCTTCTGTGGAAGAAACACAGAACTCACCAGAGTTTCAGAATGGATTGTCAATCAGCGTTGTCAGTTCGTTATAGTTTTGGTAATGGGTGGAATTGGTAAAACTGCTTTTTCTATCAAGTTAGCACAGGAGATTGAAGATCAGTTTGATTATGTGATCTGGCGATCGCTCCATCTATGCCGTAAGATAGATGCAATAGAGAGGGCCGGAAATTTAGAAATTATGTGTCTGGCTTTCCATAGTGTTAAGATTAGGAAAGAGCCAAGGAAAGAGTCAGGTTTGGGAATAGTTACGGATAGTTCCTATCCATGAAGATGTTGATGACAAATTCATAACTGACCTCATATCCATAACATGTATGAAATGGGCAACACTGATGAACCAATTCCTAATGTGACTAAACCACAAATCCTAAGAATTACTTGTGAGTA
>CAJTBH020000110.1:0-10803 GCA_910574055.2 Azolla filiculoides
CCTCAACAAAGATTTCCCCTGGATTCCCCAATTTACTCACAAGTAATTCTTACTATTTGTGGTTTAGTCACATTAGGAATTGGTTCATTAGTTTTGCCCATTTCATAAATGTTATGGATATGAGGTCAGTTATGAATTTGTCATCAACATCTTCATGGATAGGAACTATCAGTTACTATTCCCAACCCTGATTCTTTCCTTGGCTCTTTCCTCATCTTAACACTATGGAAAGCCAGACACAGACTCCTTTCTAAATTTTCGGACCTCTCTAATGAGTTGGGTTGTTGAGTTTCATCAGGATTTTGAGCCAGAATTTGATGCTCTACCAGAAGAAGTGCAGAATAGGTTACTTGCTCGTGCTGGTCTATTAGAAGCTTTCGGTTCGGAATTAGGACGACCTCATGTTGACACGCCTAATGGTTCACGACATAGCAACATGAAGGAACTAAGGTTTAAAGCAGGAGATGGTTTTTGGCGCACCTCAGTAATAACTTCCAGGAGATTAAGACCATGTTTAGAAGCAGTAGAAAGAAAATAAAGGATATTAGCGAATGAAACCACTTTCATCGAATGAGCGAAAACCACTAGAAATTCTCTGCTTGCACTTCATCATCCGCAAATCACGTTCTGCTTGATTTTTGGTAAAAAGAACATCAGGTTCGGTTTGGTTAAAGGATAGAAAGTTTTCCACTGTGAATCTGATTAACATATTGCTTGAATTTGAACTATCTAACTAATAGCCTTAATCATACTTGTAAACCAAATCTCACGTTAAATTATTTTGTCAATGTTGCTTGCTGATTAGCTGTTAATTCTACATCCACTTCTTCCAAAGATGGACGCGCACACAAATAAATCAACGCACCAAATAAAGGAACTACAGAAAATAGCCAAAATAATGGATTATCCTTCCGATCCCGTCCCGTTATATTATCTACGAATAAGGTACGCAATAATAAACTCAACATACAAAAATCCAGACTCATGACATGAATAAATCTGCTAGTTTGCCATTGTTGAGCAAAATTAACCCAGTCTCCTTACAAACTATATACAACTAAAGGACCTGCACCTAAAGTTAGTAAAACACCAGTGATGCGAGAATCAAATATTTTGATCAATAGATTTTTTTCGACCTACAAATTCTGGATTCGGTCCTCTTAAAGCTAAATACGGTAAAAGTGCAAAAGCACCAACTGCAAAGGAACCTTTAGCAAACGGCCAAGCGTGGATTTTTGCTTTCTCCCATCAATACGCACCGTAGATTAAAGGCCAGATACCCATAATGTAATATCAGGTAATTATGACAGTATTAATCCCTTGGAAATTACCTGTAGAAAGATTTTTAATTAACTCCAAAGTATGTGGTTGATCAGGAGGAGCAAGTAAAAAGGCATAGGAAATAAATCCTAGCCATAATAAACCAAAAGAAATTTTTCTCAGCATAAACTTATGAAGTTTAACTAAAAGCTTCCGATAGATAATCTGCTGCGGCTGCCACAACTGCGATCGCACCTTCATAGTCTAACCGAGTTGGACCCAAAACACCTACACTTCCCACAGGGATAGAACCCCGACGATAAGTAGACGAAATTAATGAACAAGTCCGAATCGGTTCTAGTGGATTTTCTGTCCCAATTCTCACTGTCACCCTTGGCTTACCCATTTCCTCAACATCTGATTCTTCACAAATTAACCGCCATAATTGCTCTTGTTCTTCTTCTAAAAGATGGATGATAGTTTGTACTTGTTGTACTTGAGAAAACTCTGGTTGACGTAACACCTCACCCACACCCCTCACCATAATTTGTGTTGCATTTGGTACCACGGTCCGACGCGCTAATTCTGCAACTGAATTTTTCAAGAATTCTCCATAGCGTTGAAACTCTTGATCTAATTCACTCCAATCCAGTTTGGCTAATTCTAATAAACTTCGTCCTCGTAAATGGCTATTCAAAAAGTTAGAAACAATCTGTAATTCGTGATCAATTACTGCTGGATCAGGTTTAGTTTCTGACGACGCAGTGAACAAATCCATCACCTTAGAATGTGTCTCATAACTATCTGTCACCACAATCAGCATAATTCTATCACCTTCAATTTGCACTAATTGCAAATGTATTAACTGCACTGTAGTTGTTTGTGGCATAGTAATCAAGGTAATACAGCCACTCAAAGTTGCCAAAATTTGAGCCGCACCTTGTAAAAAAGCTTCCAAACTCCAATCTTCCCAATGGAGACGTTGTTGTAAAGCATTTTCCACTTCTTTAGTTAAAGCTTCTGTTCGTGTAGGGTCTCGCAGAGAAGGTGTAATAAGTTGATCAACATAAATCCGATAACCAGAATCAGAAGGTATTCTACCCGCAGAAGTATGTGGTTGGTAAAGTAATCCTGATTTTTCTAAAACGCCCATGACATTGCGGATGGTTGCGGAACTAACACCAAGGTCAAATTCTTCAATTAGGGCTTTAGAACCAACAGGTTCTGCTGTAGCAATATAGTGGCGCACAGTTGCCCAAAGTATATGCTGTTGTCGATTTGTCAGCTGGACTTGCATAGGAGGATATTTTACTGAAGGCAAATTTTAACCAAGGTTTGAAAAAATCCGTGGTGTTCACCACACAAAAAAAGATTAATTATTAATTAAGTCAAGATTACAAATTATATACTTATACTATATTAATTTAGTGCAAAGCTTCTAGTGCAAAGCTTCCCTTCAGCATTTATTTTATGCGTATTCACTCATACAGCCTCACCTATAGCACAAAAAAAGATAAACTCAGCTCTACTTAATCATATTATTTCATCACATCCCTTGAATAAGCTGTAGTTGAATATACAAAAGATCCATTTGGGTTCTGTTACATGGCTAGTTGTGAGCAAATAAAGGGGGAAGAAGGCAGTTAACAGCAATAACTTATAACTGACCTATTTCCTAATACTGAGGAATTGCTGAATCAACTAATATGGAGTAGGCAGAAATACCGCCCGTAATATTTTTAACATTTGTAAAACCTTGAGCTACTAACCATTGACACATTTGAGCAGAACGAACACCGTGATGACACAGAACAATAGTTTCTGCATTAGGGTCAAAACGATTAGGTACTTCTTCACCCCATTGTGCAAATTCACTCAGAGGCAGGTTGACAAAGCCCTCAATACTGGCTATTTCCACTTCTTTAGGTTCGCGCACGTCTATCAACTGCAAACCAGGCTCACTGTCAGCAAGACGTTTTGCTAGTTCTTCCACGCTAATCTGGGTCAAGGATTGACCAAAATATTTACCTGTCATGTAGTTTTCCTAAAGAATCCTATACTATTTCATGGTGGCAGAAAAGTGAGAAAATAGGTTGAATGTGAATAATCAACGTTCCTTTTTTGGTTTCATAATAGCTGGTGTCATTGCTGTGCTACTAATTGCGGTTGCTGGCTTTTACTGGTTTTTCGGCAGAATTCCCGTGAAATTCAGCACCCTTATCTCTCAACCAGGGGCTGCTATATTTGTGTCGAAGTTCTCACCTGTAATGGTGTCATTGCTGGTTAATCCTGACCGTTTGCAAGCAATAGAACAACAAGGGGAAATTTCTAAATTCAAAAACAGTTTATTAGCAAAAAGTAATATAAATTACCAGGACGATATTAAACCTTGGCTCAATAATGAAATTACATTGGCTGTTACTAGCCAAGATATAGACCGTGATCCAGAAAATGGACTACAGCCAGGGTATTTCATGGCACTTTCTACTGATAACCCAGAAAAAAGCCGCGAGTTTGTGGAAGTGTTGTTTTCTAAGCGGGCTTTAACTGGAACAAATTTAGAAGTAGAACAATATAATGGTGTGAAATTACTTTATGACTATCCCGAAATAGCAAGACTCACAGAAATCCAAAATCCAAAGTCCAAAATCCAAAATAGTTTAGCTGGTGCGGTTATTGATAATTTTGTCCTGTTTGCTAATGATATTAAGGTGCTGCGAGAAGCAATTAATAATGTTCAAGCTCCAGATTTAAATTTGAGCAGTTATCCCGAATATGAGCAAGCTATTAAAGAATTACCTAAAGGTGCTGTAGCTGTAAGTTTCCTAAATTTGCCACTGGTTGCACAATGGCAAGGTCTAGAACTGCGAGAATCAACCTATAACAGCCAATTCATTTCTTTGGTATTAAATTCCCAAGGACTTTTGGCTGAAAGTACATTTTTCACTGCGTCCGAAGTTGTACCTGTATCTGTTCCACTGTCTAAACCTGTGGGTGCATTGCAGTATATTCCAAAATCGGTAGGTTTGGCGATCACAGGTGCAAATTTAACCAATCTGGGTGAGAGTAATTTAGCAAAACTCTGGCAACAAGGAACAGCAACAATCTATGGTTCACCGGAAGAGGCTATTTCTCGTTGGCTCAAAGCTGTGGTTGATGTAAAAAATCACTGGGGTTTAAACTTGAATGAGGATATTTTTAGTTGGGTAGTAGGAGAATATGCAATTGGTCTTTTACCCAATCCAGCAAATAGAAACCCTGATTGGGTGTTTGTCGTGGAAAAAACACCGCAATTAGAATCAGGTATAGCGCGATTAGATCAGGTTGCTAAGAACAAGGGTTTTAATGTCAGTTCCCTCACCCTCAACCAGCAAACAGTCTCCGCTTGGACAGAGTTAACTGCTACTACTCAAGATCAAGCAGATGTCAACTTCGAAGCAAAAATCCGGGGAGCCCATACAACCATTGATAATTATGAAATTTTCACCTCTGATTTGGGAACCTTGGAGAAAATTCTCTCCAGTCGGGAAAATTCTTTCCTTGATAATCCCAATTTTCAGGATGATGTAGCTGTCTTCCCTAAATCAAACCAAGGTTATGTATATATTGACTGGAAAAAGAGCCAAGATATTCTGGAACGTCAGCTACCGATTCTCAAATTTGTAGAGGTGTTGGCTAAACCACTATTTAACAATTTGCGATCACTTACAGTTAGTACTTACAGGAGTGAATCAAGAACTCTGAAAGGCGGTATATTTTTCAACCTCGGGTTATGAATTATTCCTGAAAAGGTAGAACCTCGGCTTTTTTTCAGAAGGCGGGGATCTCAACATCGTTAATTTTATGTTTGTGTCAGATTCAAATGTCACATAGCGACTCCCAATTGATCATGTTCTTACCTAAAATTAGTATCTACAGTTAGAGAAAATTATTTGGGAGGGCTAATATGAGAGAGAGTCACTTTTGGCTTCAATTTTGTCAAGCTAGCTGGCTATTAGCGTCCATTATCACTATCATGGCTACACCTGTATTAGCCCAAAAAGCCAACTTTGGAACCCTGAAACTGTCACCAGGGTTTGAAGCGCAAAAAGGAATTGTGACTGGTTTTACAGGTGGTTCTTACTCCTTCTCTGCAATGAGTAACCGTGATCGCGATCAAAAAGTGTGTATTGGTTTTGGTGATCCTAATCCTGATCACATCCTGGTTCTAGAAAAAGACTTTGATAACCTAAAAATATTAATTAACAGCGGTGGTAAAGATACCACTATATTCATCAAAGGGCCAGATGATGGAACAATTCGCTGTGGTGATGATATTGGTAAAAGTAAAGAGGCTAGTGTGAGCGATCGCAACTGGAAAAAAGGTATTTATCAGCTTTGGGTAGGTACATTTAACCCCGGAGTTCAAGATAACTACACCTTAACAATAGAGCAATAGGGAATAGGTGACAGGTGACAGGTGACAGTAGGAAGAGAATAGGTAACCTGTGACAGGTAACAGGTGGCAGGTGACAGGTGACAACAGGAAGGTAATAGTTAAGAGGTAAGAGTTGATTAATTTTTTCCAGTCCCCACTCCCCATTCCCCAGTCCCCAATCACCGATGACCAAGTAACGATAAAATGGGAAAGTAGCTCGTTATGCTTTTTGGGTATTATCTCGATGCTCTCTACACTTAGTACCGATTTTCGCATCATCTTTGAACGTGACCCAGCAGCCCGGAATTGGTTAGAAGTCCTGTTTTGCTATCCAGGCTTACAAGCCTTAATATTCCATCGGCTGGCTCACTGGCTGCGTGCTATCGGTATTCCCTTTATCCCCCGTTTAATTTCTCACATAGCTCGGTTTTTAACTGGCATTGAAATTCACCCAGGGGCTTTAATTGGTAAAGGAGTATTTATAGATCACGGTATGGGCGTTGTCATTGGTGAAACAGCCATCGTGGGAGACTACGCACTCATTTATCAAGGAGTCACCCTTGGAGGTACTGGTAAAGAAAGCGGCAAACGTCACCCCACATTAGGCGAAAATGTCGTCGTTGGTGCAGGTGCAAAAGTTTTGGGGAATCTGCAAATTGGTAATAACGTCCGCATTGGAGCAGGTTCAGTCGTATTAAGAGATGTTCCTTCTAACTGCACTGTTGTGGGTATACCAGGACGCATCATCTACCGTTCTGGTGTCCGGGTTGCTCCTCTAGAACACAACAACTTACCAGACTCAGAAGCTGAAGTAATTCGCGCCTTAGTCAATCGGCTAGAAGCACTAGAAGAACAAATTCAACAACTTCAAGATATGCCTTCCCACTTCAAAACTCCTGTTTTAGCAAGCGTAGGGGCTGTAAATTTTGAAAGAGAAAAATTCACAACAGAAGCACCTATTTGTAATATCAGAGATAAAGCCATACAAGAATTTTTAGACGGAGCAGGGATCTAAAACATAGATGTGGGCTTTTATTTGTCCATCAGACAATTGAGACATTTAGGAAATTTTAAAATATGCCAAAAATGAATACAGAAGCATTGATGAAAAATATCAGGCAACATAGGAGAACATTAAGTATTCCTTTATTTTTTATAGCTGGTTCTGTATTTATCTTTGGCTGCTACGAAGAATAGGTTTAAATAGATAGATTATTAAATTCATGAATCTCATCTATCACCAGCATATCTGTTAAGTTATCAAAGTCGATATGATTGACTTTTCTTGTGGATGCTATTACCTTGTTGATTTTACGTTTTGTTGATAGTTACCACAAGAATGAACTTTCTCCTGAGATTTGTAGCCTACTCGACCCCACTCAACAGTTAAATTTCCTTGCCCAACCTTAGCACTCCAGAATTTATTATTGTTCTGAGCAGCATCTATAAATACTAAATATATTTCCATTATTGTCCTAGTGATACTTCATGGTGGTTATACGCTAAATACTTGAAGAAGACTTACCCAAAAAAGTAGCGGTAATACCGAGAAACATATGGCTATACCACGCCAACTATCGGTTATATGAATTGGTGTTGTTGATGAATAGGATGATTTTTTCGCACAAAGTCGTAAAGTTGCGAAAAATCTAAATTTATACTTGTCCAATAATCTCAATTCATCTCCATGTAACGGAGGTGAATTACCGCTATGCAAGAATAAGGTTTTCAGTCACATCTTCCGTAAGTCTTATCAAATTCATGATGAAATAGCGATCTGTCCTCGATTTTAGACTTGAGGGGGCGGGTACAGTGATGGAATACTCACCATAGGCCATTGGGTGTACTTACCTGTCTAGTAGGTAATCGCTTTTGTCCTTTGTATTAATTTGTACGGAACCTAGAAGTACGAAGACTTCTCTTAGAAACCTGAACTAGAAGCTAGTCGCGCCACCTTTGACTAAGACTACATTCGCTCAACAGCAGCAGCATCTTGAACAGCTAAAGGCTTATGCGCTGGCAATTTTCTAAGTTAGCTAGTGTCAGCTGCTGCGATCTTTCTTCATCAAAAGCCAGTAGTGCAGCTTCTGATGTCAGAGTTTCTAATTCAGCACCGCTAAACTTCCTGGTGCTAGGGGCGATTGCTTCCAAATACAAATACTCTTGGGGAACTTTTATACCGTATCTTTCCAGATGAATCTTGAGAATTTGAGAACGTTCTGGTTCTGTAGGTAGGTCAACAAAGAAATTTTCATCAAACCGCCCTTTCCGCTTGAACTCAATTGGTAAAGCAGTTGGGTCATTACAGCTTACTACCACAAACACCCCTGTCGTACACTCAGACATGAAGGTGAGGATATTCCCCAGAATACTTTGTGAAACTCCAGAAGTATCACCATTAGCTGAAAGTGCTTTCTCTACTTCATCGATCCACAAAACACAGGGTGCGATCGCTTCGGCTGTACTGAGTCCGCGGCGGACATTACTTTCAGATTCTTCTACCAAGCTACCAAGCATTGAGGCAATGTCTAGTTGCAACAATGGAAGATTGAGGATGGTTGCAATGTTTTTCGCTACTATTTATTGATTTACCTGTCCCGGGTAGACGTGCTAGTAGCACTCCTTTAGGTTGAGGCAGATTTAGCGATCACACTTCTTGCGAAAATAACCGACGACAGCGTTGCAGCCAATCCCGGAGTAAATCCAGACCCACAAAAATACCTATTTGAGCCAATAGCCGGGTTTTGTATTCTACAACTAAGGGAATGACTGTAGCATTAATAATAATGCCTTGGAAAGTTAGGCGTTCTTTCACAGTTAGCCACAGGGTACCAAAAATCCGGGGAAAGAGATTGCTTCCCGATCGTTGTAATGACGGGAATACGTTAATCTTGTATAAGTCATAAATTGATTGTAGGTACTACAATTTTGCCTTTGTAACCTGTATATTTGTATTCTTCAACTACTTTTGTGGCAATCTCTCTTCCTTGAGGTGATGTAACTAAAGCAACGCAAGCCCCACGAAAACCAGCACCTGTAAGCCTAGCACCAAATACTCCTGGGGTGGGCTGCAAGATTTCTACCAAAATATCTAGGGCAGGTACAGAAACTTCATAATCATCCGGTAAACTAGCATGGGATGCGTTCATAAACTCTCCAAACCGCTCAGGTGTAATTCCCTGTAAAGCTTCTAAAACGCGGTAATTTTCTGTAAGCACATGACGGGCATGATCGCGGAAAGGTTTGGGTAATATTTACGCTGCTTTAGTCTCAGTAATATCTTTTAGGGCTGTCACTCCTATTTTAGCATCGGTAGTATCTCTTAGGGCTGGCACTCCTAACAAATGGGCTGCTTCCTCACACTTAGCCCGACGTTGGTTATAACCACTACTGCCAAGGATACGCGGCACACCGCTATCTATAACTACAATCTCTGCTCCAGGGGGAAAAGGCACAAGCTGGCGTTCTAGCCTACGAGTATCTAGAAACAAAAGATGTTTGGCATCAGCTAGATTAGCAGCCATTTGATCTATAATGCCGCATTGCACACCAGCATAGTGAATTTCTGCTTGTTGGGTGAGTTGGGCAATTTCTACGTCCTCAAGAGGGAGGTCAAGAAGTTGATGTATTCCTCTGAGGCTTGCTACTTCCAAAGCCGCACTGCTAGATCAACCCGAACGCATAGGCACGGAGGAGTTTACATAGAGTACCATCTCTGGTAGTGTGTAGCCTGCGGTTTTCAAAACTTCAATTTCCCGGACATAGCTATGCAATTTGGCATTTTCATTGGAAAGGTTGCCAAAACTCACAAATCTCGTGAGATTAGTATATAAACGATAACCTCTAGGGCAAAATACCAGCATTGCTTGTCTTCCAATTTGTTCCCCTGTGGGTGTGGCATGACGGTATAGTCGCAAACACCTCTCCCCAGCTACCAGTGTCACTGCTGGATGTAGTCCCCTTGCCCATAATGCTTCTACACCTGCACCTGCGTTATTCTGTCCAAGTTGGCTCGGCTGCTGTGAGTACCTCTGTCATCCCTTGGCTGGATTTTTGCCCTATTTGGCGATATCGCTCTAACTCGCTTGGCATCAGTATCCGCTTTCGGTTTTGTAAAGATGCTGGTAATGCTTGCACCTTCAAAACAGGTCTATCACGGAGAACCTTTCCGCCATCTGTAACGTCAGGGACAAAAGTCTCACGCTCGATACCCTCAGCCCAAGGACTGATGTGTAGATGTGTAATTGAAAATTTCGTGGTAATTCTTCATCTTTAAGGCGTTGCGCTTCAATTTCATCAGTTACTTGGGCAGTTACTAATACTTCTGCTACGCCAGTTTCGGCAGTTACTAAGACAGTATGAGAAGCGCCCGCAGTTGCCCAACTAAACCAATCTGTACCACGTAGACGTATAGCCTGTACCCCATTTTCAGTGAGGGTGTATCTCATTAGTTCCAACTTCGCGGAGACTTCTTCGTTCAGAGGGGATAAACACAGATAGTTAGCGGGAATTGAACAAAAATTAACAGTAAAAAGGAGTATAATCCAACTTTGGTATAGCTTTCACGTTAAAAGAAGGTGACGAAAGAAACCACTACCGCAGCAATGGCACCATGGTTTAAAAGATGGTGTCATTTGATGATCTATTTACTCATCAAGGGGAAAGAAGAGAGTTTAGACCTTATTTAGGGGGATGATTGGGTGAAAGTGAGAGAAAAAACCTATTTGAAATGGTAGAGAATACCCTAGGGGTGACCTACCACCGATTACACCACCTTTGAACTGAAGCACCTTGGTCCAGTTCCCAAGTCAATGAGCGTCGGTTAGAGATTATGAACAAGTATAGTCAGAGGAGAATCACCAGAGGATTTAGCTTAATAATTGATGATTCTGTCCATAGAAAAAGCGGGAATTTTAGGGATGGAGTAGGAAGACAATATATTGGAGAAATTGGGACAAGGGATACTGGAATAGTAGTAGTAACAACATATCTATATGATGGCAGTAAAAGCTTACCATTAGACATATAATTATATAACTACGGTGATTCCTTACCCAAAGGGAAACAAGAGCCTCTATTTGAGAAGAAAGAAGAAACCTGAGTTAGGAATTAAATTAATAGATCTG
>CAJTBH020000111.1:0-18480 GCA_910574055.2 Azolla filiculoides
GTTGCGTGCCAGGGCTACATCCCGCCCGCTATTTGTGCTAGTTGCGTAAGTCCTGTTACTGTTGATAGGAATTTATCTTTTCAGCAAAATTTATCTCATTTCAATATCGCTGTAGTTCTTTTACAAGCAAAGTCTAGTAGATGAATGTATCTGAAACCTTAATTCTTTGCATGATTTTATTTTTGTAGACACATTTTACTAAATCTTAAGCCTTAAGCAGATCAGTATCAATACTTTAATTAACCGTACCTGTAGCATAACCCTGACTAATTACACTAGCATAACCAAGCAAACGCTGACATGTTTCTTCAGCATCGGATTTAGGAGGAACAGACAACGTATACTGACGATGTAGGGACGCAGCAACTCATTCTGCTACCAAAATTCCCACAACAGTAGCTTGTTGTTGTAAAGCAGTATAAACTTCATCACTCATTTCCAGGGTCAAGAGTTGGCTCACGATTTTTAAGTTACCTTAAATAACTTTCACATAATTATAGCTTTTTCCACTTGAGAAGCCAGGAAAATAAAGCATAATTAACCATTAACCAACACAGGAAAAACACTATGAACACACAACCTATTCGCGTCGGAGTCTTGGGTTTTGGCGGACTTGGACAAGCAGCAGCCAAACTCCTTTCGAGTAAACGAGAAATGATCCTAGTTGCAGCCGCAGACCAAAAAGGCTACGCATACTCCACAGAAGGCTTAAACAGCGATGCTTGCATCACCACCTATCAAAATCAAGGTACAGTTGGTTATTTAGAACCAGTCGGGACATTAAGCAATAACAGTATTCAAGATTTAATTCAAGCCATCGGTGACGCTGTAGATGGTTATTTCCTAGCTTTACCCAACCTCCCCAACGACTTTATCCCCAATGTCGCCAAAGAATTCATCAAAGCTGGTTGGCGCGGTGTGCTGGTGGATGCGATAAAACGCACCACTGCAGTAGAACAACTTCTAGCCATGAAAGATGAACTGCAAGCAGCGGGAATTACTTGTATGACAGGCTGTGGTGCAACACCAGGACTGTTAACCGCCGCCGCCGCATTAGCCGCCCAAAGTTACGCCGAAATTCACAATGTGGAAATTACTTTTGGTGTCGGTATTGCTAAGTGGGAAGCTTACCGCGCCACCGTTCGGGAAGATATTGGACATATGCCCGATTATACTGTAGAAGCTGCTAGGGCGATGACTGACGCAGAGGTGGAAGCATTACTAGATAAAACTAACGGCGTGCTGACTTTGGAAAATATGGAACATGCCGATGATGTGATGTTAGAAATAGCAGGAATTTGTTCACGGGATAGAGTGACTGTAGGTGGTGTAGTTGATACCCGCAACCCCAAAAAACCCCTCAGTACCAATGTGAAAATCACAGGATGCACCTTTGAAGGTAAAATTTCTACCCACACCTTTATATTAGGAGATGAAACCAGTATGGCTGCTAATGTGTGCGGTCCCGCTTTTGGTTATTTAAAAGCTGGTCAAGAATTACATCAACGGGGTATTTATGGTTTATTTACCGCTGTGGAAATCATGCCTAAATTCGTAAAATAGGTGATTGGTAATTGGTAATTAGTCACCTATTACCTCACCTACATCTAAGCTGGTGGAAGTTCTGAGGAATAAGACTCTATCGATTCTTCCTCAGCTAGAGATAATGATCTTTGAATGACAAAAGGTAATTCTGCACCAATTAAACCCCGTTGGATGCGTTCTGATGTTTGATCAAGAACTACAAACAACGGATAAACGATATTTCCACCCTCACTCAAAATATGACTATGACGGGGATGCATAATCCATTCATATTCTTTATCTAACCAAACTTGGCTTTGTCTCCATCTTCCTAATAAATCAGACAGGTCTTCATGGGGACGATGAATAAATAGTAATATTTCTACACCGGTTTTGATTTTCCATTCCGGATCACACATCATATATAGATATATCACAGGGCAAAGCCATCGTTTTTGAAGTTTTAGCTTCAATATCACGGATACGAACGATGGGTAAAGGGATAGTGATGACACTTTCCGATGGACGACGCACACTAGGAATTATTTCCAAATATGGACGATGCTGTTTAAGGAGTGTGATCGCAGCTAAATGATTGCTATATTCCGCTAAACTAGATTCATAAAGAGATTTTTGTCCAGACATGATTTTTAATTTAACAATAGTCAGTTATCAGCTATCAGTTCTCAGTACAAGTTTTTTATTTTCCAGTTGAAAACACTTTTCACTGTTAACTGTTAACTGATAACTGTTTTTTTACCCCAGTTTTTCAAAGACCTTGAACATGGGTAAGTACATTGCCAGCAAAATTGTACCAACCATCCCCCCAAGAACCACAATCATTAATGGTTCTAAAATACTTGTTAATGATTTAACTGCCTGTTCTACTTCATCTTCATAGAAATCAGCAACCTTCATCAACATTCCATCTAATTGACCAGTTTCTTCACCAATACTCATCATGGCAATAGCCATAGATGGAAAAACTGCATCTTTTTTCAAAGCGGCACTAATCATCCCACCTTGTTGAACATCTAGCCTAGCTGCATCTATGGCATTAGCAATCACTTGATTTCCTGATGTATCCCGCACAATTTCTAAGCAAGTTAGAATTGGTACACCTGAACGAGTTAAAGCCCCAAAGGTGCGGCTAAATCGAGCAACTGAAGATTTTTGGATCAAGTCACCAAACAAAGGTACTTTTAAAGATAGGCGGTCAATAGTTTCTCTACCTACGGGAGTTTTGTAATACTGCTTACAGGTAAAGGAAGCTGCCATAAAACCAGCGATAATTACTAAAGACCAATAACTTCGTAATATTTCGCTACAAGTCATCAGAAATTGTGTTAGTGCTGGTAATTCAATACCTATGTCTTTGAAAATATTAGCAAAGATGGGAATTAGAAACACAGTCATACCTACAAAGATAGCAGTTGCGATAAAACCCACTACTAATGGATAAGACATAGCCGATTTAATTTGGTTCTGTAATCGAGCCATATCTTCTAATAGTTTGGCTAGACGATTTAATACTTCATCTAGCACACCACCTATTTCTCCGGACTGAACCATACTCACATACAAACCATCAAAACAGTCAGGATGCTTACCCATAGAATCAGAAAGATTAACTCCCGTTTGCACATCACCGCCAATTTCAATAAGAGCTTGTTTCAATTTGGGATTATTGCACTGTTCCCCAAGTATTGCGAGTCCTCTAACAATTGCTACACCTGCATTCACTAAAGCAGCAAACTGACGGGAAAAAACAGCTTTGTCTTTTACAGAAACCTTAACTAAGGAATTCTGGAATTTTTTTAAATCAAAGCGGGAAGATAAACTTTGAGATTCTTTCAGGTCTTGAACTATAAAGCCCTTATCTCTGAGATTAGTCCGAGCATCCCTTAGGGAATCAGCGACAAATTTCTGAGTTCGTAAATTTCCTTGAGAGTCGCGAATACGAGCAAGGTAGGTAGGCATAGTATCAATTCAAAATTCAAAATAGTGCTTACAGCAGGCTACGGCAAGAAAATTTAAAATTAGCCAATGGGTAATTGGTAATTCATAATTTGTAATTGGCATTATAATCATGAATTACCAATTACAAATTAGGAAATCTAATGAGCTTTAGCAGCAGTACCAGATTTTGCTGCTGATGCTTGTGGTGGTGCTGACCCAATGAGACGTTGAACTTCATCAGGCTTAGAAGTCTTAGACATAGTCGCTTCAAAAGAGATAGTTCCAGCTTTATATAAATCAGCTAAAACCTTCTCTAAAGTTTGCATTCCCAATTTACCACCAGTTTGAATGGCTGAATAAATTTGCGCTGTTTTACCTTCACGAATTAAGTTGGAAATAGCAGGAGTGATTACCATAATTTCTTGAGCCATCACCCGACCATATTCACCTGGTTTGGGATTTTTCTTAGATACTAAAGTTTGGCTAAATACTGCTACTAAAGAATTTGATAATTGTACCCGTACTTGGGTTTGTTTTTCATGCGGGAAAACGTCGATGATCCGGTCAACTGTTTGGGCAGCAGAACTGGTGTGCATTGTACCAAAGACTAAGTGACCTGTTTCTGCGGCAGAAATTGCCAAAGCAATTGTGTCCAAATCCCGCATTTCTCCTACCAGAATGATATCTGGATCTTCCCGCAAAGCTGCTTTCAAGGCATTAGCAAAACTCTTGGTGTCTTCCCCTAGTTGACGTTGGTGAACTAGGCTTTTAATTGGTTCATAAATAAATTCTACAGGGTCTTCAACGGTTAAAATATGTTCTGCTCTAGTGCGGTTAATGAGGTCAATCATTGCTGCTAGAGTAGTGGTTTTACCTGAACCTGTTGGGCCTGTCACCAGAATTAATCCTCTGGGTTTTTCAGACATTTCCCGAACTATATTTGGTAAACCTAATTTTTCGAAGTTAGGAATTTTAGAACTCAATGCTCGCAAACAAGCAGCATAAGCACCACGTTCTTTGTAGACATTCACCCGAAAACGAGCTAATCCTTTGACACCATAGGAACAATCTAATTCCCAGGTTTGTTCTAAGGTTTTTCGCTGGGTGTTATTGAGCATACTAAAAATTAATCTTTGGCATTCATCTGCAGTCAGCACATGATCACCAATAGGAGTCAGATGACCACTCACGCGGAAGTAGGGAGGTAAACCTGCGGATAAGTGCAGATCGGAACCACCCATGTCAATCAACTGTTCCATCAAGTCTTCAATGATCATTTCCATAGTCGCTTCGCTCCAATTTTAAAATAGTGAAAAGGGAATAAAAGTTCAGGAAAAAGACTAAATCTTTCTCGCCCTGCTCCCGCTATATCCCCAGCCCCTCTAAGTCCTGGTGCTAATCTTGAAAACGAGGTGTCATACAGTAGGGACAATCGAGCCATTCTGGTTGTAATGTGGCATCACAAGTTTTACAAGTTAGACCACTCTTACGTTTGGCTTTTAATTCAGCTTCCAAACCTGTATCAGTAAAGGTTACGCGCTCTACTTCCTCCAGAGTTGTAGAACCTTGACGCACTAAATCTAGACTGTAAGCAAGCAAGGTTTTCATACCTTCTTCTACAGCTACTTCTTTAATGCGTTCTGTGGGTGCTTCTTGGTTGATGAGAGTTTGGAGGTTTTCTGTGACTCGCATAACTTCATAAACACCACAACGTCCTTTATACCCAATGCCATTACAAGCCCCACAGATTTCATTTTTGGTTTTAGCTTCTGCTATAGATTCTGGAGGTAAGGAATTAGCCTTGTAAAAAGTTACTGATGTTTCTTTGGATGCTGACAGACCATAACGAGCCAGTTCTTCAGTAGTGGGAGTGTAGGGAATTCGACATTGTGAACAAACTCGACGCACTAAACGTTGTGCCAAAACACCAATTAGGGAACTGGAAACCATGAAGGGTTCAATTCCCATTTCTCCTAGACGTGCGATCGCACCAGGCGCATCATTAGTGTGTAAGGTAGTTAATACTAAGTGACCTGTTAAAGCCGCTTCAATCGCTGTTTTTGCCGTTTCTTTATCCCGTGTTTCACCCACAAGCAACACATCGGGATCTTGACGCAAGAACGCCCGCAATGCTGTGGAAAAATCCAACCCTTTTTCCCGAATTACCTGTACTTGGGTAATCCCTGGCAAACTATATTCAATCGGGTCTTCTACCGTACTAATGTTAATTCCTGGATCGTTCTTTTCTGCCAATGCCGAATACAACGAAGTCGTTTTACCAGAACCAGTCGGACCAGTTACCAAAATCAAGCCAAAGGGCTTGCTGACGATATCCTGGACAATATGCAAAGTCTCTGGATCAGTAATTAACTTATTCAACCCTAGTTGGGTAGAAGAGTTGTCCAGAATCCGTAACACCACCTTTTCCCCATAGCGACTGGGTAAGGTATTCACCCGGAAGTCAACTTTCCGTCCTTCAAATAAACGACGGATGCGTCCATCTTGAGGTAAACGCCTTTCCGCGATGTCAAGATTGGAAATGATTTTAAATCGGGCTGTCACCGCCGGAATGATTTTTTTAGGTACAGGGTCAAAAGCCTCATGCAGTACCCCATCCTTACGGAAGCGAATGCGTAAGTTTTCCTCTTGTGGTTCGATATGAATATCCGAAACCTTTTCTTGCAAAGCTTTAAACAGGATTCTGTTGACGAGTTTGATAATGGGTGCATCTTCAGCATCCTTAATTGATGCATTGATATCAGCATCCTTGTCCTCACCAAATTCTTCTATATCCTGATCTTCCAGATATTTTATATCCTGATTAATATCAGTATCTCTTTTTTGTTCTTTTTCCTTTTCCCGAATAGCCAACTCATCTAAATATTTGTTGATGAGATGCTGGTAATCTTCTTGGGTAATCACCATCCGCTGTAAGGATAAGTTTTTGTTACGCAAGATTCGGTTCAGGTCATCAGAAGCATCCAGATTATCTGGTTCCACCATTGCCACTAAAACATAAGGTGGTATTTGGTCTTCCCGTTTCCATAGCGGTACCAAACGATGACGACGACAGACATCGACTGGTATCAGACTATCAATCAATTGTCCAACCATCAGATTGCCAATTTGATTGACTTCTGGATCTACTGATTCAACGCCATATAATATTTTTAGTTCAAATAGATGTTGTTTCTTGTGTTCCCGAATAAACTCTGCTGATAGTTGTTGCCCAGTAATTAACTCTAGGACATCTATCAGCTTCTTGCCAGATTTCCGGCTCTCTATTAGTGCCTGTTTCATCTGTTCAGTGTTGACATAGCCAGATTGCACTAGGTGGTTGCCAAAGGGCGAAAACTGTGTTTTTGTAGTTAACGCGGTGCTAGTCCGTTGTGGTGACGAGTAAGTCATAAGCAATCTCTCAGGGAAACCTCTTATTTAAGTATTCCCAGACTGTAGTCAATTATTCTCATTATGAGTGTATTAAATTTCAGTGTAAAATCTTTCCTCTTAAAAAGTTTTTTTCAGTACATTCCTGGCCGGCAGATACGCAGGAGAAGGAAAATGTATTATTTTTTCTTATTAAAGACTGAATTACTGGACTCCTAGCTAGTAAATTACGTTAAATAGTTAAAAACCTGATTTATTCCTGGAGTTACTTTACCTGTTCGGTTTACCACCCTCAGAAGCTCTACGCTCATCTGTTCACAATTTGTCACAATAAGGAAATCGTAAATCTCAAATTTCCAATCTAGGGAAGACTGAACTTTATATAGATTTTGTAGATTTTGTCTTTCTTGATCCAAAATCTAAAAGTTAGTACAAATCAATGGCACTCGCGATTATGGAATAAATCACAAGACCAAAACCCACAATTCGTAAACTAAGTCTCTGTCTTTGGGCATGGGCTAAATCACAAATCCAAAATCCGCAATCCACAATTGCTTGACGTTGTTCCGTAAAAAGCATCTGGGATGAGTGGACAATGATAGATGAAAATAAACAAGTAAAGAACACCAACCAGCAATTGGGTGAACCAAGTAGATAGAGGTAAAGCAAGCAATGAAGAGCGACTCCCCAGCCGAAATCAACTCTCAAGAATCAGGCAACGAGGTGACTGAGCAAATGACAGCCCATAATGTACCGCAAGAACCTGAACTCACAGAAGAAAATAGTGTCGCTGCAGCAGAGACAACACAAGCAGATACAGCAGCTTTAGCAGATTTAACTCAACAACTGGAGTTGGTGAAAACCCAACTAGAAGATCGTAATTCTCAATATATGCGGATTGCCGCAGATTTTGAGAATTACCGCAAACGGACCTCCAAAGAAAAAGAAGACATGGAGACGCACATGAAGCGAAATACGATTATGGAGTTGCTGCCTGTTGTTGATAATTTTGAAAGAGCACGGGCGCATCTCAAACCCCAAACAGAGGGCGAAATGACAATTCACAAAAGTTATCAAGGGGTTTATAAACAATTAGTAGATTGCCTGAAACGTTTAGGGGTGTCACCAATGCGTCCAGAAGGACAAGAATTTGATCCTAACCTGCATGAAGCAGTAATGCGAGAACCTACAAACGAACATCAGGAAGGAACAGTATTAGAAGAGTTAGTGCGCGGCTATTTCTTAGGCGATCGCGTACTGCGTCATGCCATGGTAAAAGTAGCAGCTCCCAAGGAAGATACACCCACACCAGAAGAAGATGAGTTGACTCAAGAAAATACTTAACCAAGCAGGTGACAGGTGACAGGTGACAGGTAGGAAATTTACCCATTACCGATCACCTTTTTCCCTGTTGAAAGTGGATAACTAGTACAGTACGGCGTAAATAAACCAACCATTGCAAATCTTTGAAAAACTTACCCAGTATTCATTTTGAATTTTGTTGGCGCAGCCTGCTGGAAGCACTATTTTGTTAGCTTAGCTGTTCTGAAAGAAGCATTTTGAATTCACGGCGGTACTAGCAACATGGATTACATAATTCCCACAGACATTCTTTGATATACTAAAAACGGTTTAAAGGTGTCATTCTGAATGTTCGCGGAGCATCTCTGAAAGAGATAGTGAAGAATCTCCGAGATACTAGAGCCTACGGCACGCTCCGCGTTCACCCAGTGTCCCTAAGGTATATGCTGCACTAAGTTACCCATGGCTTCCGCCACGCTACGCTATCAGTATGACATAAGTCCAAGTTTCACCCGTTTGCAGTCTACGTCACAAACGATATATATAATTATAGCTAGCAGTTGTGGACAAGTTCCAGTCCGTAATATAAATGCTAATGTCAATTTAAGAGATATCCTGATAGCGTGGCATAAGCGATCTCATCGAGTACCTGCATCCAGCACAGGATTAACACTGGGCAAAAAGATGAATCTGTGTGTTAATTTGGTCTATAAAGTTGTACCTGCTGGCGTACCGACATACTTGGTGGCAGTAGGAAACAAACAAAAAAATATTCTAGTTGTTTAGTCATCAACAATTTGTTTAATTGTTGTTTTGTACCTTAACTGGAGTCTCCAGTCCTGAGCCAAAAAGGATAGTCCGCAAAAAATCATGGTAAAAGCACTCAATAAAATACTGTCAGTATGGGAAAAGTTATTGGGATAGACTTAGGCACTACTAACAGTTGCGTTGCTGTTGTAGAAGGTGGTCAACCGATAGTGATCGCCAATTCCGAAGGAGGACGCACCACTCCCAGTATTGTAGGATTTGGCAAGAGTGGCGATTTATTGGTTGGTCAGTTAGCCAAGCGCCAATCCATCACTAATGCCGAAAACACAATCTACAGTATCAAAAGATTTATCGGTCGTCGGTGGGCAGATACAGCCACAGAACGCACTCGTGTACCTTATAACTGTGTCAAAGGTCGAGACGATACCGTTGATGTGCAGATTCGCGGACGTAATTATACGCCTCAAGAAATATCTGCCATGATCCTACAAAAACTCAAACAAGAGGCGGAAAACTTTTTGGGTGAAGAAGTAACTCAGGCGGTAATTACCGTACCAGCATATTTTACAGATGCCCAAAGACAAGCAACCAAAGATGCTGGAAAAATTGCCGGATTAGAAGTTCTGAGAATCATCAACGAACCAACCGCCGCAGCTTTAGCCTTTGGTTTAGACAAACAAGACCAAGAACAACTAATTTTGGTATTCGACCTGGGAGGAGGTACTTTTGATGTCTCCATCCTCCAACTGGGAGATGGCGTATTTGAAGTTAAAGCCACTGGAGGTAACAATCAACTGGGTGGAGACGATTTTGATAATTGCATTGTTCTCTGGATGTTAGAGCAATTCCAGAAACAAGAAAAAATCGACATTTCCCTGGATAAAATGGCGCTACAACGTCTGCGCGAAGCAGCAGAAAAGGCGAAAATTGAACTTTCCAGCATGGTAAACACCTCAATTAACTTGCCTTTTATCACCGCTGATGAAACAGGACCAAAGCATCTGGAAATGGAACTGAGCCGTTCCAAATTTGAAGAACTCACAGTACATTTAATTGCAGCTACCATAGAACCGATGAGTCAAGCACTCAAAGACACAGACCTCAAACCAAAAGACATTGATCGGATTATTTTGGTTGGTGGCTCTACTCGCATTCCTGCGGTTCTTAATGCTGTGATCAAATTCTATAATGGTAAAACCCCTGATCGCTCTGTTAACCCTGATGAGGCTGTAGGACTCGGAGCTGCAGTTCAAGCTGGAGTCCTGGGTGGTGAAGTTGATACTTTGCTGCTCTTAGATGTAACTCCCCTATCTTTAGGACTGGAAACTCTAGGGGAAGTATTTACTAAAATCATTGAACGTAACACCACAATTCCCACGAGCAAATCCCAGGTCTTTTCTACCGCAGTTGATGGGCAGAATTCCGTAGAAATTCACGTTCTCCAGGGAGAACGGTCAATGGCACGAGATAATAAAACTCTTGGTAAGTTCCTTTTGGCAGGGCTTCCCCCTGCTCCTCGTGGCATACCACAAATTGAAGTGGCTTTTGACATTGATGTCAACGGCATCCTCAAAGTTTCTGCTCAAGACAAGGGTACAGCTAGGGAGCAGAGTATTCGCATCACCAATACAGGTGGTTTAAGCCAAGTCGATGTTGAACGGATGCGACAGCAAGCTGAAATGTATGCTGAAGAAGATAAGAAACGTAAAGAACTAATTGAGCTCAAAAATCAAGCAGATAACCTATTGGTCAGTTACACATCTACACTCAATGATAATGCCGATTTAATTAGTGAAGAAATTAAAGATTTGGCCAGTCAGAAATGTGACAGTCTCCAAGCAGCAATGAGTGATCCCAATATCTCCGCAGTTGCCTTGAAGCCGATATTTGAAGAATTCCAACAAGCTTTATTTGTTATTGGTGCAGATCTTTACAAACGCACCAGTAAGTCAGTAGGTTCCCAGTCGCAATCGCAAGAGCTAGAGGAGAAAGAAGACTTGTCTGATATTTCCTTAACTTTAGTCGAAGAAAGTTCAGCGGTTGAGACATCATCAATACCACAATTCAACTTTGATTTTGATGAGGATAGTACAGCTTCGGCTGATTATGAAGCAATAGATTAATTGGGCATTGGGGACTTGGGACTGGGGACTGGGGACTGGGGACTGGGGAGCGTATATCTTCTAGTAAGTTTGGTAGTTTATCTTCTGTTGGTTTTCTGCCTCTGAGCCGGAATGAGTCTGCTATCGACATTCCATGATCTAATTCTTGCATCCCTTTCCGAATTGTGCGTCGATTCCATCCTAGTTCTAGTTCTGCAATTGTTGCTCCTCCTCGTGCCTATCCTTTCACTACCTCTGCCATGAATTATCTTCGGTAACTTGCTTTTACCTTTTGTGCTGTCTTTATATACAACGACCTTAGACTATCACTCAGTTGGATTAATGATTCTGGAGACATAAACCATACTGCAGGCTAATTATTCTCTCAGTATCCCTGGTTTTGGATCATTTTTTCCTTGGATTACTCTAACCCATCACAACCATGCACAAGTCATCGGTCTAAATTCCGCACAGGCCAAAACCGCACTGTTTTGTGAAATGATGCGGTAGCGATGGTTTTGCCGTGGGGGCTGAAACTCACACTCCAGAACCAATCCTGATGCCCTTTAAATTGGTTGCGTTCTTTGATATCGTCGAGGATATTATTTAATGTTTGGGAATTACCGTGATTATCAAAATCTAAATTATTTGATTGGTGTTGATTATTCATGACCTAAATTTTGGTGATTGTTGTTAAATGGGATTAATATCAAACCAGCATCCATCTTCATTGATATATTAGACCTCTTGCAAAATTGTTTCTGTGGTATTATAAAGGGGTTTAGATTTTAGATATTTTGGTGTTCTTTGCGATATCTAAGAGTAATCCAAGGAAAAAATGATCCAAAACCAGGGATACTGAGAGAATAATTAGCCTGCAGTATGGTTTATGTCTCCAGAATCATTAATCCAACTAAGTGATAGTCTAAGAGGTTGTTTGAAAAGTCGGTCTTTGTATCATGTTGAATGCAGCGGAGCAGAATGAAACATCTCAGTACACTCTCAAAACCTAGATTCTAGAGCCTCCAGCACGCTTCGCGTTCACGCAGTGTTCCGAAGGCATACTCTCTATTTCATTGCGCTCAGGGTGAGAATTTACACCTCTTAAAACTGTTTAAACATGCTCTAAAATCGTTAAGGCGGAATTCAAAATTCAAAATTCAATTCGCTCACAAATTTCAACTGACAATTCAACTGGCTTATTATCCTCCTTATCATAGTAAATATAATCCTGTTGAGCGTGCTTTTGGTTGGCTTGAGCAATATTAGTGTGGTAGCTTACTCGACACCGTTGATACCGGACTACGATTCGCTTCTACCCTAACTTTCAAGGGCAAAAATCCTGTGGTTACTTTGGTTGAAACAACTTATCATACAGGAGTTAAACTGACACAACAAGCAATGGCGGACATCGAAGAACTGATTCACCGCTTACCAACTTTGAAAAAATGGTTTGTTGAAATCTTTTATCGAAGCGACTGACGTTTTGGATCATTTTTTAGTTGCAACACTCTTATATCCCAAGGTTTGCTAGATTGTAGAAGCCAACTTTGGTGAGCTATATGCCTCCATACTACAGATGCAACTAAACGTATATGGTTGGTTTTCCACACCTAATAGTACGGCTAGTACCTCTGGTTAAGAACCTTAGTTTTCCTCAACTAAGTAGCACAATTGTAAAAGACCTATCGAACTTTACATCAAAAGCTTCCTTTGTAGATCATGATTTTCTCCCTGAATACGGTGAAGCAACACGGTCTTGGAGGTCTCCCCCATTGGACTACTTAAGAATCTCCGTGGCTGTCTTTCCGGAGAGAATTCAATAACAAAAACTAAGTAGTGTCTCTATTCCTTTACCTTAATCTTTCAGCTACTTCTGCTTTCTTACTTCTAACTTTTACCCTTGCTCTATGGCCCGCGACTATTATGAAATTCTGGGTGTCTCTCGTGACGCCGACAAAGAAGAAATTAAACAGGCTTATCGCCGCCAAGCCCGGAAGTATCACCCAGATGTGAACAAAGAACCGGGTTCTGAAGAACAATTTAAAGAAATCAATCGTGCTTATGAGGTTTTGTCTGAGCCAGAAACGCGCGAGCGTTATAACCGTTTTGGTGAAGCTGGTGTATCTGGTGCAGCAGCTGGCGCTGGCTTCCAAGATATGGGTGATATGGGCGGTTTTGCTGATATCTTTGAAAGCATTTTCAGTGGCTTTGCTGGGGGAATGGGTAGTCCAACCCAGCAGCAAAGACGACGCAGTGGACCTGTGCGCGGTGATGACTTACGGCTAGACCTGAAGTTAGATTTTCGGGAAGCGGTATTTGGTGGTGAAAAGGAAATTCGCATTTCTCATTTAGAAACTTGTGAAGTGTGTAGTGGTTCTGGTGCTAAACCAGGTACTCGTCCCCGTAGTTGTGCCACTTGTAGTGGTTCTGGCCAAGTCCGGCGTGTGACTAGAACGCCGTTTGGTAGTTTTACTCAAGTTTCTACTTGTCCTACTTGTAATGGCACAGGGACGGTAGTTGAGGATAAGTGTGATGCGTGTGATGGTAAAGGCGCAAATCAGGTCACGAAAAAGCTAAAAATTACTATTCCGGCTGGGGTAGATAATGGTACACGCTTACGAATCTCTCAAGAAGGTGATGCAGGTCAACGTGGTGGACCTGCTGGAGATTTGTATGTTTATTTGTTTGTGAATGAGGATGAGGAATTCCAGCGAGATGGAATTAATGTTCTCTCAGAAATCAAAATTAGTTACCTGCAAGCGATTTTAGGTTGTCGTTTGGAGGTGAATACTGTTGATGGTCCTGTGGAGTTGATTATTCCGGCGGGAACTCAGCCAAATACGGTGATGAAGTTGGAAAATCGTGGTGTACCCCGTTTGGGAAATCCTGTTAGTCGGGGCGACCATATGTTGACGGTGTTAATTGATATTCCCAATAAGATCGCGCCGGAGGAGAGACAACTGTTGGAGCAATTGGCTAAAATTAAGGGAGACAGAACTGGTAAAGGTGGTATAGAAGGATTTTTGGGAAGTTTATTTAAGTGATGATTATATCTTCTCTATTAACTCCTGATGCTCAACTAGACTTGCGTGGTACTCCTTGTCCTATTAATTTTGTGCGGACAAAACTACGTCTGGAACAAATGCCAAATGGAGGTTTACTAGAAGTCTGGTTAGATGCAGGAGAACCTATTGAGCAAGTTCCTGATAGCTTGACTATGGCGGGTTATCACGTGGAAAAAATTACGGACTGTTCTGGTTATTTTTCTCTGTTAGTACGCCGTCCGGTAACTGTTGCATGAAAGGGTATACAGTTCCTACTGCTGGACAGTTGGTGGGTACGGTATTGGCTGTACAGGCTAATTTTTATCGTGTTCAGCTCGATGGGGAACAAGGAATAGGGAATAAGGAATTTGATTTTATCCCAGTACCCAGTCCCCAGTACCCAGTCCCTAATCTCCTGTGTACCCGCAGAACTAGGTTGAAGAAAATTGGCCAACAGGTGATGGTGGGCGATCGCGTGATTGTCGAAGAACCTGATTGGGCTGGAGGACGTGGTGCGATTGCTGAAGTTTTACCCCGACAAAGTGAGTTGGACAGACCTGCGATCGCTAATGTTCACCAAATATTGCTGGTGTTTGCGGTGGCTGATCCACCTTTGGAACCTGTTCAGTTGAGTCGGTTTTTAATTAAGGCTGAGTCTACAGGGGTTGATGTGCTGTTGTGTTTGAATAAATGTGATTTAATTTCCCCACAGGAACAGCAAGAAATTAGCGATCACCTGTTTGCTTGGGGCTATAAACCACTATTTATTAGCGTCCAAAATGAGATCAATATTCATCAAGTTGACGAATACTTAAGTAATAAAGTTACAGTGATTGCTGGCCCTTCTGGTGTGGGAAAATCCAGCTTAATTAATGGGCTAATTCCCGATGTTAACCTGCGAGTGGGAGAAGTTTCTGGTAAATTAGCCCGTGGTCGCCATACTACCCGCCATGTAGAATTATTTGAAATGCGTAGTGGTGGTTTATTGGCTGATACTCCCGGTTTTAATCAACCTGATTTGGATTCTAGTCCAGAAGAATTAATATATTATTTTCCCGAAGCAAGAAAAAGGTTAGAAGTGGCTAGTTGTCGGTTCAGTGATTGCTTACATCGAGATGAACCTGATTGTGCTGTGGGTAGTGATTGGGAAAGGTATGAGCATTATTTAGAATTTTTGGATGATATGATCGCATATCAGAATTATCTTAAACAACAAGCTGATCCTGAATCTACATTAAAACTGAAAAGCAAAGGTAAAGGTCAAAATCAGTATGAACCGAAGTTAGAAAGTAAAAAGTATCGTCGTGTTTCTCGTCGTGTGCAAGTGCAGAATTTACAAGATTTATATACAGAAACTGAAGAATAAATACACGTAGACCAATCTCTTCACGGAATCAAATCATAAATAAAACGATTTTAGCGACTGTGTTCCTGACTAGAATAGGATTTTCAGGCTTTGATACCTCTCTTGTGATTTTTGTAAAACTCGGCTCTATTACTGAAAAAATAAAAACCTATTACAGTACAGCGTAAATAAACGAACCATTATAAATCTCTGAAAAGCTCACGCCGTATACATTTTGAATTTTGTTGCGCAGCCTGCTTACTGGAAGTACTATTTTGTTAGCTTAGCTCTTCTGAAAGAAGCATTTTGAATTCACGACGGTACTAGATACCTGACGACATATGAATTTTCAATCTTTTGAAAAGGGATCTCTCATATAGCAAGGTAGGCAACTGTTAGCTATCTTCGTCCAGATCACCAGAACCCAACAGACTTATAAACATAAGTTATAAAACTACTGTGATGATCCCGATATAGTCTTAAAATATTGTTAATTTCTGCCCAACTCTCGACCTTCAACTTACAGGAACACCCCAGGACCATTATGGCTATAGGCTACGTTGCGCTTGTACTCCATGCCCACTTGCCCTTCGTTCGTCACCCAGAAAGTGACTACGTGCTGGAGGAGGAATGGCTATATGAAGCCATTACCGAAACTTACATCCCCTTATTGAAAGTATTTGAAGGCTTAAAGCGAGATGGCATCGACTTTAAAATCACGATGAGTATGACACCGCCCCTAGTGTCGATGCTGCGTGATCCTTTACTGCAAGAATGCTATGATGCACATCTAGCTCAACTAGAAGAACTAATAGAACTAGAAGCGGAGCGTAATATTCATAATGGGCATTTGCGCTATTTAGCTGAACATTATGCCACTGAATTTAATGAAGCCCGTAAGGTTTGGGAAAAATACGACGGTGATTTAGTTACAGCTTTTAAACAGTACCAAGACTCTAATCACTTAGAAATTATCACCTGCGGTGCTACTCATGGGTACTTGCCGCTGATGAAAATGTATCCACAAGCTGTTTGGGCACAGATTCAGGTGGCTTGTGAACATTACGAGCAAACTTTTGGACAAGCACCCAGAGGCATTTGGTTGCCAGAATGCGCCTACTATGAAGGCGTAGAGCGAATGTTAGCAGATGCCGGATTACGCTATTTCCTCACTGATGGACATGGCATATTATACGCCCGTCCCCGTCCCCGCTATGGTACTTATGCCCCGATTTTCACAGAAACTGGTGTAGCTGCTTTTGGTCGGGATCATGAATCTTCTCAACAGGTATGGTCTTCGGAAGTAGGCTATCCTGGTGCAGCAGAATACCGGGAATTTTACAAAGATTTGGGCTGGGAAGCTGAATATGAATATATTAAGCCCTACATTATGCCCAATGGTCGACGTAAGAACACGGGAATTAAGTATCATAAAATTACCGGACGTGGTTTAGGTCTTTCTGATAAGGCGCTTTATGATCCTTACTGGGCAAAGGAAAAAGCGGCAGAACACGCTGCTAACTTCATGTATAACCGTGAACGCCAGTCTGAACATTTACATGGAATTATGGGTCGTCCCCCGGTAATTGTTTCTCCCTATGATGCAGAGTTATTTGGTCACTGGTGGTATGAGGGTCCATGGTTCATTGATTATTTGTTCCGTAAGTCATGGTATGACCAAGGAACTTATGAAATGACCCACTTAGCTGATTATTTGCGCGCTAACCCGAGACAACAAGTCTGTCGTCCTTCCCAGTCCAGTTGGGGTTATAAGGGGTTCCATGAATATTGGTTGAACAATACAAATGTCTGGATTTATCCGCATTTACATAAAGCTGCGGAACGGATGATTGAAATTTCCAAATTGGAACCAGAGGATGAGTTGCAATGGAAAGCTTTGAATCAAGCAGCGCGGGAGTTATTATTAGCACAATCTTCTGACTGGGCGTTTATTATGCGGACAGGAACAATGGTTCCCTATGCGGTGAGAAGAACGCGATCACACTTGATGCGGTTTAATAAACTGTATGAAGATGTGAAAATTGGCAAAGTTGATAGTGGTTGGTTGGAAAAAGTAGAATTAATGGATAATATTTTCCCCAACATTAACTATCGAGTTTACCGTCCTATGTAGGTAAAAATCATCTGGGGTAGGCATTTTGCCTGCCCTAGGTATCAGATTTATACATAATAGAATTATCTCTTGAAATTCATTTCCTGGTTAAGTATTCCCCTGCTAACCATTGATTCTCCTATTCTGGTAAAAAATCTGATTTGACAACTAAATTAGCATCAAAAGGATATTCCACGCGAAAAATAGATAAACCTGTTTGTGAGGCTGCTAAATCTCTCGCCTTTTGATAACATTAATAGGACTTACCCACTGATAAAGTAGCAAAATAGTGTAGGGATAAAAAATGTCATCTACTTAGGAGGTATGGGAGAATTAGAGAAATAACCAAACCTTCTACAGCAGAATGCAATCTGGAACATTACACTCTGTTTTTGCTATCAGAACCAAAGCATCGGGGACGTTGTAGATTGGGAGAGATGTTGGAAAACGTTTCACATGACAGTGTGAATAGATTATTGCTCAGAGAGAAGATAGGAACCGAAATATTTATTCGATACAGTAAAGAAAATCATAAATATACTAGGAGGGATTTCAAGTGTAGATAACACAGTAGTATAAAAATTGTATGGTGACCCAAAAAATGCAGAATTAATCAGTTATTTTTGGTCTAGGAAATATCATAAGACCATGAAAGGAATAAATTTAATCACACTGTACTACAGTGATGTGTATGGAAATTCAGTACGAATAAATTACAGAATATACGACAAAAAGGAGGGAAAGACGAAGAACGATTATTTTCAGGAAATGCTCAAGGAAGTGATTGACTGGGGTGTAAAACCAAGAATAGTTACAGGAGACAGTTGGTATTCAGGGGTAGAAAGCTGAAAATTCTTAAAAAACCAGAAATTGGGTTTTCTGTTTGGGATTTAGAAAAATAGAACAGTATCAAATAAACTGAAAAAGTATTGT